>MNCI01006238.1:267451-284641 GCA_015680685.1 Gnetum montanum
GACACGATATCGCAGGGGAAGACGCGATATCGCGGCCCAGTGCATGTCGCATCTCATCACCTTTGATATCTCTTGCTTTGAAAATTAGAGGGAATATCTTCAAACTATTAATGCTCTTTATTCTAGTTAGTGCTACAAATGTAAGACTTGTTATTTCTTTGTTATTGACATCTACACATGCTTCTTCCAAGGTCATTCCTAGTAACTTATGTATAGTTAAAAGTCCATGCTAACCTAAAAGGTAGTTGGCTAGATCCTCCACATATGATTAATGGAATAGGTACTTGTCTAGAATATTCTTAATCATATGGTAATCTAATGTAGGAGTTAAATTCAGTAATTACATACGATGGTAACTACGATTAGTCTATAGCTCCACCACAACAAACTCAAAATTAGCACCCTTATCAAAGCTTGATTTCCTCATAAGGATTTCTAAAAGTGATGATGTGAAAAACCTTAGTTAATCTAAAGGTTCAAAAGTCTATGTGGCAATTGACCCATCAAGCAATGCTTTCATAAGCCAAGTTGCTATTACTTTTTGATGAAGTGTCTTCGGTCAGTTGCATTGATAGGATGCCATCAATGCAACCTCATCGACAGGATCCCATCGACATAGGGTTTCCCACATTGACATGTCCCCATCAATGTGGCACCCTAGTAGGTCTATAAATATGGCATCCTAGTCGTGTTAATTAAGTTTAGAATTTCAGTTGCTAGCGAAATTCTTGCAATTTGTTTTCATAAGAGATAGAATCATTTTCTAAGTGCCGATAGCAAGAGTCAATGAATGTATGGATCTTTATTCGAGCATTGTTGTACCTAAGCACTATAGTGTGTGCAACAACAAAAACGAGCTTTTTGATCAACCTTGTAGCACTTGGACTAGCTTAATGATTTATTTATACATTTATTATTTTCACTAATTAAGTGATTAATTAAGCTTGAATGATTAACACTTTAAGTAATTAATTAAGCTAAATAAACTAGCACACATAAGTACGACCACTTCGAGCATATGTATAACACTTGGTAATCCTAGTAGAGCTTAATGCTTGGTCACCCAGCAGTGTTGTACGTGTTCAAGATGTGTACAAAAAGTGGGACTGGATGCTTATGTTAAGATAGTTAGTTATTAATTAGCAATTAAATTAGTTGAATTAGTTAATCAATTTATTCTAAATCTATTACCAACCTTAGGTGAACAAAATATAAAATAATAAAAATCATGTGTCTCAATTGCACTTAACCATACAATTAAGCTTCACAAGTGTAGTTGGGAAGACAACGATCGTTCCATGATTAGATTCACCTTCTAGATTAAATCCTATGTACAAGAACACTAGAAATCCATGGAATTCAATTGGATTATGTGTGAATGCCTTAGTGGTTTGTATGGTTAGGCGTAGGGGTACCTTGTCGCTCATAATTAGCGCTGTTGTCATGGATTTTTAGCCAGTACCATGTGCTATCAATCTAGGATTAGAGAAAATTACTCAACATCATTGAAATGAACCAGAAAGAGTTAAATCATAATAATTAATTGAAACTATACTACAAGCACACTGAGAAATTTTTTCTAACAAAAATGTCTTCTTCATCTCATAAGCAAGACGATTCTAAGTCAACACTACCACAAGAATGCAAAGTGGTGTATACTCATCCTGATGAGTTTGTATCCAATTTTACTTACGTCCTCCATCAAGATGAAAAAATGCAGTGGATAGACACGGAGGGGAATGTTGTATTTCCACCTAACCGATCTATTCCCAAGATGCTACTCTAAACTCTTATAAGGTTGGGCATCAAGAAGCTTCATGGAGAGTACGTTGTGAAAGATCATGACTTCCAAGACTACCATCCCACTAAGACAATGCAAACAAGATCGGCAATAGGAAAAGAAACACAAAGCCATGAAGGGAAAATAGTTCACTAACCCTTTATTCTTGATAAATCAAAAGGATAATGCGGAATCTCTTTTCGGGGGTTCTCAACATGCAAACTCTCCACCTCTTAACTCTGGTGAAGGAAAGCCAAACCCAAATCCTAAATCAGTGATCAACAATTCAAGTTTTGGTAATAGTGAGTCCCATGGTCATGGGAGCTCTAAGAAAGGGAGTCAAAGCAGGAACTCAAACAAGCATAATGAAAATCACTCTAAGGATCATGGTCATGACAAATAGAGAGGAAGTGACAAACATCATGATGGTGGTAGTCCTCCTCCCTTTTCACCCTCTTCATCTAGATCAGCTTCCTCCTTTGAATTTGAAAAGAATCACAGGCAACAAGATAACAATGATAATCACAAAGATCTCCATGAATGAAGGAATGGTAAAGGACATCATAAGCATCATCAAGGTCATGATGATGAACCTCTACTAGCCACTTGAAATATGCTCAACATCACAAAGGTTGTCAAAATTCCTACCAAGCATGTGAAAGATAGTTGAATCAAACGGCTAGAAAGGAACAATATTCCCAGATTTGAGGGGGGATATAACTTAGATCCTTAAATGCATCTACAAGCCTTTCACAATGTCTGTGCCTTACAAAATATTGAAAATGATTGGCAAAAGCTCAACCTGTTCCCTATAACACTCATTAAGGAAGCAAAAAGCTGGTACCAGTCTTTGGAACTAGAATCAATCCATCAATGAAGTACAGTGCTAAAACTATTTAATAACAAGTATCAAACGTACTCTAATGTGTTAAACCTAGGAAGGAAAATCCAAGGCTAAAAACAAGAAACACATGAACACTTGGATGCTACCATGGGTAAATATTATTCATTATTACACCAATGCCCTGGCCATGGTTACTCTCAGTGGAAACAACTTCACCACATCATAAATGGGCTTTGCTCAGAAACATGGAGGACCCTCTGAGTCTATACAAAAGGAAGATTATCAAAATTAAAAGCCCATCAGATACAAAGGCTGATTAAGCAAGTAGCAAAAGAAGAAGGAGAGTTGAGGAAATGAGAAAGTGCAAAAGAATATAACAAGGATCCTTCCATCAGAAAGAAGGAGGTCCACTTTTGTGACAGTGAGGAGGAGTCACCTCTTAATGAAGTGTTGCAATGAAAGATCTTGTCGATCCAAAAATCTATCTAAGATTTTGGCCAAGGTAGATAAAATGTAAGAATTGTTGAATGAAAAATTCCAAACTACTCTAAAAATTACAAAAGAATCAAGAGAGAAAAGTAGTGATTGTGACAACAAGAGGTGAAAATAAGTTGAACGTGCCTACCAAAGGGGCAAGGACAAAGCTGTTGTAGTAGAAGAAGTTGTGGAGACCAAATCAAATGATGATAGTGGATGTAACATCTGCCACTATGAACATCTTAATGAATGTTGCCTTGTTGTGTCATACTTACAAGAATCTGGGGTGTATGCTTTGAATCCATGACTATCAAAGAGGCAAACAACAATAAGATTACCTTATCCTCAAGGCAATCTTAGCTAGTTCCACTAGCAACAACCTTATTACCCAAGTGGAACTTCACCACAACTATATGAGCAGTATCAATAATAGCAGTAACCATAGTCATGGGGGATGCGACCATCATGGTAGTAGGAACCTTACAGGTAGCCAGATCTGTATGGGTACTATGTTCAACAACCTCTGCCTCTATGTGACTCTTCTAGTCACATTTCTCCTTTCCAGCATCACTACCACCCTCCTAAATATCACCAAACTCATTCTCTAACTCTTAGAGGGGATCCCATATTCCATCCATACACTCCTCATGTGTCTACACCTATTCCTCTATCCTTAACATAACTATTGCCTACTTAATCCATGCAAGGTGAGCTTCTAGCTCAGCCACAACAACATAAAGCTATAAGGGTCATTATTCTACAACCGATTAATTAATTGAGTGGTTCAAAATCTACATCTTGCAAACAATCATTCTTCTAACCTAATAGCCCTCTTAAGCCCTCACAAACTCATGTGATTGATCATCCTACTCCTTCCTCATCCTCTACAAATCATCAAATCTAGAGCCCTTCAAACCAAATGTCTCCCAAGATCCGCATTGTTACATTAACTCATTCCATATCTGACTAGATCTGGGCTGGTAACCTTGCCAGGAAATTAGTGATCTTGAAAGTTCCCTTATCTATTTGCACATTGCTAGGAACAAATCATGCAAAGCTCTTCTATATTTAGATTTTGATGTTAATCTAATTTTTCATGACATGTATGCTACCTAGAACCTGCTGCCTCTCAAGAAGAGCAATATCAGATTAAAACTAGTAAACCAGTCCACACTGTTCCATTGGGACTAGTAGAAGATATTGTAACCATTGTTTTTGGGTGATCTTATCCTGCCAATTTCCTAGTAATCAAAGTTGAGAGCTACAAGAGAGATTCTCCAATCATAATGGCAAGGACATGACTAAGTACTATTGATGCAAGAATGGGCATCATAGATCTTCCCTAGAAATTCCCAAGGAAAATGCATTTGGAAAGATCTAGAAGAAACAAGTTCCATGCATCACGTATAGTAATACATGGTGCAACTGCATGCAAAAACGTTGGTCCATGAAAAGAGCATCCATTTCCTTATGCAAGCACTATGCAAATGAGGCAAATATTCAAAGGTGCCTGTACGCAGCAACCATGAAACAAGAGGGCATCCAATGGCTGACAAATGATTTTGAGAGTAGCATAGTTTACATGAAATTGACTAAGAGCCTAACATATGCCTATGTTGTAGGCATGGATGAATTGGAGCAAGTTCATCACCAACTCTTTGATGATGAAAATGATGATACCCATTAGGGAGAGTTGAAAATCCCTAAAAATTTTAAACAAGAGCCACTAGAGTTAAAAACTCTAACTATCGGCTTGGAATATGCATTTCTAAAAAATGGAAAGCCAATTATAATCAATGCTAAACTTTCTCCTAAATAAAAAGATAAACTATTGAATTTGGTTAATAGATGACCAATAGCCTTTACTTTGTCATATCCTAAACTCACTGGGATTGATCTCTAATTATCCTAGCATCGTATCTATACTGATCTGACTATGAAGCCAAGGAAGTAGCCATAGTGGTAGTTGATTCCAAATTAAAGCAAATCATCAAGAAGGAAATAGAACAACTCCTCAGGGTAGGGTTCATTTATCCTATTGTAGATAGTGAGTGGATCAGCCATTCATGATTGTGCCAAAGAAAGGTGGCAAGTGGCAAGTTTGTATTAGTTTCAAGCTATTGAACATGGCAATATTCAAAGATCATTTTTCATGATCAATTTTTGATCAAGTGTTGGACACCATTTCTGGACATTGCTATTATAGCTTTCTAGATGGTTATAGTGGCTATAACTAAATTTAGATTGCACTAAAGGATTAGGCCAAAACTACATTCATGAGTCCTTGGGGGACTTTTGTATATCAAAAGATGCCTTTTGGTTTGTGTAATGTTCTTGCCACATTCCAACGCTTGGTCTTGAGCATCTTTCAGTAGCAAATTAGTAGGGTGGAAATCTTCATGGATGACTTTTCCACTTATGGCACTACATTTGAGCAAGCCTTAAACCACCTTAATCAAGTATTAAGAAGATGTGTGGAGACAAACCTACAACTCAATTGGCAAATGAGCCATTTATTGATCCAAGAGGGCATAGTCTTGGGGCACAAAATATCACAAGCATGGATCAAGGTAGACCCTAAAAAGATAAGGGTCATCCAAGGAATAACCCATCAACCAAAAATAGTTAAAGATGTTTGGTCATTCCTTGGACACACTGGTTACTATCAGAAATTTATAGAGAATTTCTTTAAGATCATAAAATCATTGGTTGAGCTAACAAAGAAAGATGCTCCATTTATTTGGACCAAGAAATGTGAAAATGCATTCCAACAACTAAAGGAGAAACTTATAGAGACTCCAATTTTACGAGCACTAAACTAGTCCAAATCATTTCATATCATGACAGATGCATCAAATTATGCCTTAGGAGCCATGATGATGTAGTTGGACAATTAGAAACATCCATATTACATCCACTACACAAGCAAAGCATTGTGGGTGCATAGCTCAATTATACCACAACGAAGAAAGAACTGATGGTAGTGATGCATGCTTTGAAAAAGTTTAGGCACTATGTGCTTGGGTACAAAGTGTTTGTGCACATTACCCATAATGCCATTTGCTACCTGATGAACAAGCCAATGGTGAGCCCCCATATCATACAGTAACTAGTGATCTTACAAGAATTCCATCTTACAATGATACATCGCAAGGGGATTGAGAACGTGATCATTGACCATCTTTCTTGATTAAGATGGGATAACAAAGAGAAGAGAGCCTACTCTCTAATCAATTTCCTAATGAACTCCTCTTTTTTGGAGTAATTAATGACCAATTTCTCGTAGAACCAAAATGGTATGATGGCATCCTCATTTATCTTCTTACTCAAGAGATGCCACAAGATGTAAATCATAGGAAGAAACAATAGTTTCTTCATTAGGCTAAGTGCTTCATGAAAATCAATGGATACCTTTACAAGGTATGCATTGATGGCCTAGTTCACTAGTGTATCCCTAATACTAATCAGCAATGCATTCTCTAAGATGTTCATGAGGGTCCTTGTGGAAGCCACTATGTAGGGAAATGCAAGACCATTAAAATTTTGATGGCAGTGTACTATCAACTAACAATCTTTAGAGATGCTCATCAATTATTCCAATCTTGTGAACATTGTCAATGAAATGGTGGGATGACTTCACGAATGGAGAAACCTCAACAGTGGATCCAACCACTAGAACGCTTCAACATATGGGGCATAAACTTCATGGATCCCGTCACACCCTTGTTCAATGGAAAGGTGTATATTATCATCGTCGTTAACTACTATACTAAATGCGTAGAAGCAATAGTCATCATTCATTGCTACTCAATTTTTTCAACAACACATTGTAAATAGGTTTAGGGTGCCATCTGCACTAATTTCTAACAATGGAATCCATTTCACATGCGCCACTTTTCCTAGGCTCATGCAACAGTTGAGGCTTAAACATAAATTAACAACATCCTACCACCCCCAAGCCAATCATCAAGTAGAGGTTACTAATAAGGAGATTACAAAGATCTTAATGAGAACTATTAGCAAATATAGGAGATACTACAGCACAAAACTCAATGTTTTCCTATAGGGCTATCGCTCAACATGGAAACTTCCTATAGGCTACTCTTGCTATGCGTTAGTGTATGGGAAACTACCAACACTTACTATTTAATCTAAGCTTCATATACTTTCAACATCCTGTAACCTAGATCTCGACCTAAGTCTAGCACAAAGAGAACAATTGATTAACCTTAACATGATAGATGAAAATTGATTAGTGGCCCTATCCTTAAATGAGGTGCGCAAGGCATTTAGCAAGCAACAACATAAACTATGAATAAGGAAATTCAAATTTCAACCTAGAGATAAGATCCTCTACTAGAACCCCACACATGTTCCACAATGAACTAAATTTCAAACATTGTGGAAGGGACTTTATAAAATTAATGAAACCTTTCCTTCCAGGGCCATGATAATTAACAAACCTGAAAGCCAAAATAAGAAATAGTTGGTCAACATTCAACAATTTCCACAAGTCCAAGTAAGCAAGTGCAACGAATACCTTATCAGGTGAACAACTTTGCTCAATCTTTTAGATCTCCTCCTTCCAACTCAGTTGTGGGGGAGATGGCCATCTGTGCTAACAATTTATGTAGCTCCTCAGTTTTTCTATTTTTTAGTTTACACATTTTTATTTTACACTTTGTTTATTTTACACCTTTTTGTTTTATACCTTTTCCTATTTTACACCATCATTAGTATGTTTGATTTTTCTTGAATATTTTACACTTTCTTGTGTAATTTCCTTTATTTTAGGTGTGATTTTCTAAATTTCTACTAATAAAGTGCTTTGTGCCAATAGGCCATAGTGGTGCTATAGCTATTATTAATGGTGATTTGTACTTATTATTTTTGATTACTAATGTTTGGTTTCTATTTTTGAATTTTGGTTTAATAACTAAGACATGGTTTCTTTTTCATGGAATAAGCAGTGAGTCCATGACATCACCCATCTACAAACTTTATGGTTTTCCTTGTTTTAGAAGTATGAGGTCCCTTTTCATTAAGTAAAAATTTAATGAACTTGTGACCTTGGTAGTTTCCAAACTTGAAAAGAATTTAAGGATTTGAATAGGGTGTGACTTCAAGGGAACTTAATACTCTTTATACCCTTCTAATTACATGGATGCATGAGTGTTTTCATGGATTTCTTACTATTTTGTGTTGACCAATAACAGGAAGATGAATAAGTATTTACATAGTGTGGTTCTCATTTTAAAAAAACAAACAAACAAAACAATGAAAAAAAATGATACCAAAAAGAATGATGATGGGAATTCAAAGCACACCCTTAGACAGAAGAATGACCTACAAGCACTAGTTATGAAACTAGAAAGACATGTTAGCCATGCTTGAAGGTCCCCTCTAACTAAGGTCCTTTCTCACTTCTTGCTTCTTTTTTATTCTCTATAAGGAATAGTGATTAATTTGTGGGAGTACTCTTGTGTTTCAAGGGGGTGAATTGGTCTTAGAGTGGTGATGCAAAGTTACTGAACATGATTTGTTTTGGTCTAGACCAAGGATGGATTTTATCAAGTCATTTATCTATGCTTTCAATGAATCACCTTACTGTCGATGTTCATGTTCTTATTCAATGTCTTGGTTTGACGTGCCTAAATTCTTAGGTAGATTCTTTTGGGGTTTTGATTCTTGACTTTCATAACCATTAATCACCTATGGAGCCCACAAAATCCTTAGGTTGAGGTTATACAAGGGCAAAAAGGGAATGTGGCTGCTATGAGAAGGATCCACTTGCATTTCTCTTAGTTGGGTTGGTTAAGTACCTCATCCTTAGACATTCCCATAATCCAAACCTTCGTGCACCCCATCCAATGCATCCAACTATGCACTTCTTAAGGCAATTTCTTCAATGAATACATTCTCTACTCAAATTTTTAATTTTTGAGCTTTTGGTGACCCTCTTCGATGATTCCATCAAATTCTTGGCTTTTCTAGGACTCCATGGACCCACTTTCATCAGAAAAATTTGCATATTTTTTGAGAAATTCAAGTTGAAAAATTTTGTTTACACCCTTTGTAAACAGGTACCTGTCAACGGACCTCCTATGTATATGAGACCTCGTATACAAGACCTCATATACGAGACCTCATTGTCAAAGCACAAAAATAGTATATATATACATACATACATATGTGCCTCCACACCAAATTTTTCACATTTTCTTTCAAACACCAGAGGAGTTTTGTAGTTTTTAGAGCCCATAACCTTCTAGAAGCCATATCTTCCTAACTGTTTGTCTAAATCACTCTGTTCTTCAACCTTATAGCTACCATAGGTAAGCTCTTAGTCATGGGGGCCACAAACCTAAATTTTTTCATCGAAAATTTTTCTAAATGTTTCTAACTCCCACAAAGGTTTAACAAAGAAACGAACATGAAAACATCAAAGTACAAAAGTTAAATCCTTATAACCAGCTTTGATAGTACCTTGAACTTAAAAAGTAATAAAATAACCAATCTACTATGGTTTAACCTTAGCCTAAATCTAACTAACTGATGAGATTAGGTATCAAAAAATTATATGTTACACATTATATATACTAATCCTTAGATGTATTATGGCCATAGATGGCACCAAAGGGAAAGCACACACACAAAGGAAAATCATCACAACCATGGGATAAATGATCATAAATGGGAAGGGGCCAAGAATAGGTCCAAGAACAACAAGCAATAACCCATGCTATGAGACCTCTTAGGGAGGAGCCTGAAGTGGAATTTATCTATTAGATTCCAGAATAAGCAATAGCGACAAAGCAATCCTATCAAGATGAGGCACTAGCTACACAAGCAAACCTTGAGGTGACCTTGACAAAAGCCTACCTTAAGTAGATCAAATCAAAGAAGGTTTAGAAAATGGTGCTCCAAGAGTTGAACTTTGGCTCTTTCTTGGAGTAAGCACCTCAAGAAGTATAAGATCAACTAAAGACCTCTCCCATGTGGCCCATCATCACTTCTAGCAGGGAGTGGTACATGGAAGAGATGTTCTTATCCTGGAATAATAGGAAGGCCACTTCAATGGTCAAGATCAAGGACATTTCAATGTCTTACTTGGTGTAGGCCATTTCAAAGGCACTTGGGTTGCCAAAAATCCAGGAAAATCTTGCTGAGATTCGAATACAAGTAGATCCTAGCATCAAGAAAGAATGGATATAACAATGTTATGGCATTAACCATAAGGAGTTTAGTGTGCTCACATCAGTGGAGATAATCTACTACAAGATTGTGGACTTTCATCTTAATGCAACGATGAGGCCAAAAAAGATCATTGCCTTCTATGCCCATGCGTGTGCTGCTCTAAGAAATAGATTCCCTATCAACCTTCCATAGCAAATTTATCTTGAGATATAAAAGTGCTTCAAGGAGAATGAACGTGGAAGGAAGGCATTTCCCTTTCCATGCCTCATCAAAAAACTATGTTAGAGGGGAGGAATAATGTGCTATACAAATGATGAAGTCCAATGTGCTCCATCTGCTAACTAGATGAAGATGATAAAGGATAAATTCACTGCAAGAGTTAGCCAAGAAGAGGAGTAATAACCACCCCCTCCACCACCCACTTAGCAAACAGTGTTGAACATCACTACAACTTCTCAATGGTTGCATGAAATTTAAGAATGCCTCTTAAGTGAGCAAGAGCAACAAAAAGGAATGAGTGGTGATCATCCATCTATGTACTAGCTAGAAATGAGTTACTTGAATGAAGTGGTTTAATAGTTAGCTAGATGGAGGGAGGTGGATCAATATTTTTGTCCCAAAGAATGTAGTTGCCCACAAGATCAAATCTTAGTGCTTAAGAGATAATAATATCCCTCTTGGAATAATAGATATTCCTAGAAATCTTTGAAAATGCTACTATTTTCTTAGTGCACTTGAAGAAGGGTGAGGGGGCAACAGTTTTGGTGATGTAACACCAAGGGCAGGAGACAGTAGTGGAGGTGGTCACTTATAGAATTTCCAAAATACTAAACACACCTATGATGTCTGTACCAAATGTCTTTGCACTTAAATATGTGTAGACATTCACAAGGATAGTAAGTGGCAAGCTAAGTGTAGCACAACATGAAAAATTACTAGACCAATTGGTGGGAACTAGGCAACCAATTCTGGATATCTTCAACCTTCTAGACAACATAACTGCAACCCAGTTAGAGCTATTGGAAGTAAGGAGCAAGAACATCATTTTGAAAGGGCAACTTGAAATAGCCAAAGAGCTAAATAAATGCTTGGCTATGGAGGTTGATGAACTAAGAGGCTAGATTGCTAACCCTACATTCCTCAACTTAGCACTAATAAAGGATGAAGTTCTTGAATAGCTTCACATAAGATTGAAAGAGGTTGAGGATGCAATGGAGATGATAGTGTTCTATCAATTCTTGGTAGAGGTCACTTAGCATAAAATTCAAAAGACCTTAGATCAGACCTGCTAGGATAACGTACAATTAGCTGCAAAGAATCATCAACTGTGAAGTGTTGATGCATAAAAATAACAAATGGTAGATTTTATCCATCAATAGCAAGAGCAACTAGCTAGAGTGAACACTAAGCTAAGGACATTGAAAATAGAAAACATAAACCTCTTTATGGAGGAGGTTCATGCTCTTTATCAAAACACTGCATTGAAGTAATTGCCAAAAATGGGAGGCTCTCAAATTTGAGAGAGTCAAAAACCACTACAAAGATTAGGTTGGTCTACAAAAAGAATTTAATGAAAAACACATCTAGTTGGTGAAGGAAAAAGTAAATGAGACCTTCAAGAAACTCCAACAAGGAAGAGAGGTATGACAACCTATTATTGATTGGATAAATGCTTACAACAAAGTAGAGATCTGCATGAAGAAGTTGTAGATTGAGAAGATGATAGAATACATGGAGCTTCTAGTTCTCCAATATGCAAATCTAGCTATGCTAACTACCGGATGACCGTGGTCTGAATTGGAGAAACAAGTGGCCAACTTGTACTTATTGTATGAGGTAGATTTTAAGCACCACAAGGACACCAAGTAGAATCTTGTAGTGGTAAACATGAAACTCGAGGTTCTTAAGGCAAAGTTCACTGGTCAAATATCAAATGTTAAGAACCTAGCCAAGAGGATGAATGACTATCAAGAATTGTAGAATGCACTCAGGGTTTTCAATATCAAATGCAAGCAATCACTACCTAGTTTGTTAATGTGAAGGGGCTATTTCCAATAATGCCCTGTCCATGGGATATCCCCATTTCAACCCACATTGGTAATGCCATGTGGACTGTGAATGATTCCTATAGTAAGGAGGAGAAGATGAAGGCATTGTTGATGCCTTTTACCTTCTATTGGAAGTGGTAGCTGTAGCAGGATAGCCATAGTTGCCTCAACCACTGCATGCACCCAAAGTAGGAGAAGGTTCTTCTGAATCTCAAGAACCTCCATCTCCTAGGACCATCTAATCTTTTCAACCATCTTCATGTCATCAAAGGATGTGTTATACAATTTTATTTATTCATGTTCTAGTGTTCAATTTTATGTCATGAGCACTAGAATTTTGTAATTAATGTCAATTCGTACACCGGGGCACTTAGTTTTGTTATGTCTTGTGTCAATCAATAATCCCATACCTTCCCAATTTTGTAAAGAACTTGAGGATGAGTTTTCATTTTATCATAGGGATATGATGAAGTTTCTTTGGTCGACTGCATTGATGGGATCTCATCGACATAGGGTTTCCCATGTTCATATGTACCCATTAACATGGGATCCTAGTAGGTCTATAAATATGGCACCCCAACTATGTTAATTAAGTTTAGAATTTCATTGGCTATTGAAATTTTTGCAGTTTATTTTCGTAAGAGATAGAATAATTTTCTAAGTACCCACAACAGGAGTCAAGGAGTGTATGGATCTTTATTCGAGCATTGTTGTACTTGAGCACCACAATGTATGTGGCAATAAAGATGAGCTTTTTGATAAACCTTGTAACACTTGGACTAGCTTAATGATTTATTTATGCATTTATTGTTTTCATTAATTAAGCTAAAATGATTAATACTTTAAGTAATTAATTAAGCTAAATAGACTAGCACACATAAGTACGACCACTTTAAGCATACATATAACACTTGGTAGGATGTGTGTGGAAAGTGGGACTGAATGCTTATGTTAGGATAGTTATTATTAATTAGCAATTAAATTAGTTGAATTAGTTAATCAATTTATTCTCGATATATTACTAACCTTAGGTGAAAAAAATATAAAATAATAAAAATCATGTGCCTCAATTACACTTAACCATACAACTCAGCTTCATAAGTGTAGTTGGGAAGACAACGATCGTTCCATAATGAGATTCACCTTCTAGATTGAATCCTATATATGAGAACACTATAGATCCATGGAATTCAACCGAATCCCACATGAATACCTTAGTGATTCATATGGTTGGATGTAAAGGTAGCCCACCACTCATCACCTTTGTCGATAGGACTTAGAAACCTTAGTTCATGTTGGTTTTCACATGCATTTGGACTCATTATCTTTCAGTTACATTTTATGTCTAGGTAGTTCAAATTTAAAAGAAGAAATAAGCATCCTAAGCCAAGATTCAAAGTTATAGGAGGTCATATTTATAATGGGATGTTAGGTTAATGGTAAGTGTCTTAGCTAGTGATGAAGCATCAGTTGGCTGAGATATCATAGATGCAATGTTGTAGATGCTAAATCTCACCTATGTTGTAGCATCCCTGTTGATGCATCTCTACTGGCTACTACATTGTAAATTCTCTGTCACATATGCGATGTCATAGTTGTGTCAATGTGTACCTGTCAATGCGATCCTGTCAATGTATGAGATGATGCATTGATGTAGTGTCTACCTCCTTCTATAAATATGCATGCTCCCATTATGTGTTTGACATCTTTGGTTAATAGAGTAGTTAAACCCTTGCAATTTTATTCTGTAGTCTTAGAGAATAGTTAGTGAGTGCTAGCACTATGAATTTGAGTTAGTTATATGACATCTCATTTAAGTGGCAATGTACCTAGACACATTCCATGAATGGCGATAAGATCGAGATTGATTCATATTCATTGCAACACTTAACTTAGATTAAATTTACTTTTAATGCAATCTATATTTCATGTACTTAGTTAATATTAATGTTTCCATGCATATTAATGAATTAGCATAATGAACACTTCCAGTTTCGAGGGTAAACACATATTTGCTTAGTTCACCTAGTAGTATAACGCTTGGTAATCTGAGTAGTAGATACATGAGTTCATAACATGTATGGTAAGCTTGAAATGAACACTCATCATCTGTAAGCTAGTTTAGCATTTATCTTCTTATTGTTAATTAGATTAAATAATTAATTTCTTTATTATCGTTAGGAGTAGCATAAAGCCATAACAACATCAACCATCATATGCCTCACTTTGGACTAATCCATACGTGACAAAGCTACCACTAATCCAAGTGGGAAGACAAAAAACTACAATCAATACATAACAATCTAGATGTCAAACTAGTCCCATCCATGAAATTTGATGGGTACCTATCACTCATCAATTAGGGAACCCCAAGTCATAGGTTTAATTCCATTGGGTAGCACTGAGTTATAAATTTTTAAATTTTTTTTCATAAAAGTAATTATAAAATTGTTAAAATAGATCCAAGAATTCTTCATAGTGGATGTAAGTAAAAAATTTCAATTTTAGTATAAAAATAGCAAAATAAGATCAATACATGAAGACAATACCAAAAACCAAAGATTAAGTGAAGAAAAAAATAGATTTTTTAACATAATATACAATGAAGCATTAGCTTAGTGGTAAGAGTCTTTGTCTAGTAACTCTAGACACAAGTTCAATTTCACTTAGCAGCACTTAGTTATAAATTTTTAAAAAAAAAATCTCCAAAAGGATTCTAAAGCTGATTCAATAAAAATTTCAATTTTCGTTTTGTAGTTGTAATTTGATTTTTTTTATCCCCAATAGAACAAAATAGGCAAGTTGTTTTATTTTTTATTTTCTTAAAAGATTGATGGGTAAATGTAATAGAAGAATGGCCACAATCTCTCATGTCTCATCATTTTCTAGTATAATTTTTAAAAATTGAAACAAAAGTTTGTCTCATTATTAGTAATATTGGTCCTATCAAATGCCTATAACAATTAGATGTTAGCATACTAGTATGGATCTTGGCATGGTAACCCCAAATCATAAGTTCGATTCTACTAAGTAACATTGAGTTATAAACTTTTATAAACCTTGGGGTATAGCTATGTTTCAAATATTTCAAGTTCCAACACCCCCCTTCAAATGCTTACAAATTTATAGGCCAATCATGTTGTAAATGATTGAAAATAAGAAGGAAAGATTTTAGTTGAAATTTTCTCATCCATTATTCCCATTACTATTATTTTCATCAATCATCAACGATGAGAGCAGTTGCTCTAATTATTAGAGTGGTTACTTTAGTAGTTATTCTAAGAGTGGTTACTCTAATTATTAGAGTGGTTACTTTAGTGATTACTCTAGTAGTTATTCTAATTATTAGAGCAGTTACTTTAATTATTAGAATAGTTGCTCCCAAGCCTATAAATACAGTGCCTAGGCACACAATTGGGAAGAAGTCTTTTAGCAGTTAAGTAGTGAAACTCTTGTAGTCTGTTTAAAAGTTAGAGTATTTTCCAAGTGCCCACAGTAGGAGGTCAAAGTGTGGATGGATCTTTATTTGAGCATTGTGTACCTGAGCACACCTTGTGTACGACAATAAAGACGAGCTCTTTGATTCATCCTTGTAGCACTTGAGATTTATTTTCTTACGCATTTCTTTTATTTTATTTTCTTATGCATTTATTTTATTTTATTTTATTTTATGCACTTTACATTTATGTTATTAGTATAGCAATTCATTTTGATCAATTATGCAAATCATTAAATTACACAATATGATCACTTCAAGCATGCGTGTAACACTTGGTAACCTAGTAACAATGAGCGTTTGGTAATCCCAGTAGTGTTGCACTGGTTCAGGATGTGTACGGTAATTGAGAACGGATACTGGTGTTAGGATTGTTAAAACCTAGTTAATCAGTAGTTAAGTTAAATTAGTCACTTAGTTATCTCTCTCTCCTTCCCTAGTAGCATAGGACATAAAAATATAAAAGCTATAAAAATCATATGCCTCAAGCTTACTTAACCATACAATCATGACATACAAGTAAGCATGGGAAGACAACAATCAACCAACCCATCCTTGTTCCACAAGGGCGCATAAGCACTTAGTCCTTGGAATTTGACCGGATCGTGCATGAAACCCTTGTATTCATATGGTTGAGTGTAGGGGTACCTCGCCGCTCATCATTGGCATCATTGTCAGGGACTTGGTTGTTTGTGTGCTAACTAGAACATAGGAAATCATTCACATCGTTTAAAAGAATCCTTAGGGTTGGTTGAGAAAAAAATAAACAAGAATACATTACACACTGAACAGACAAGTATGTCTCCTTCTTTGTACAAAAGTGCCTCACTGCCTAGGTCTGAAATAGGAAACAATCGGTGGCATAATACACATGATGTTGATCCGCGAGTCCCTCAACATGTTCAAGTGGTATATATTCATCTCGATGAGTGTATACCATACTTCACCTTTATCCTCTATCAAGACGAACAACTGTGTTGGCAAGACTTAGAAGGTAACATAGTGTTACCTCCCAATCGTTCAGTCCCAAGCATGCTTCTTCATGCTCTCACACAAATTGGCATGCTATACTTACATGCAAAATACGTTGTGCAAGATCATGACTCAAGAGAATACCATCCCATAGAGGCACAATGTCAAAGGAACTTGCAATAGGAGAGACATCAAAAATCTTTGAAGGGTAAGTGGTCCTAGGATGCCCCACATGTCTTAAGCGAAAATAAGGGTGGTGAACCTACCTCAAGCAGTCACCCACACAATGATGTTTCTTCCCTTGACTTTGGCCAAGGGGTTGTGTATCAGAACCTTCATTCCACTATTCATAACCAAGGTTCTAACACCCATGGGC
>MNCI01006238.1:295084-308152 GCA_015680685.1 Gnetum montanum
CCCTTCATTATACAAGCACCTTCTCACATAAACCCTCAGTCACGCAACAACCCCCAAGNTACCTTCTCACATAAACCCTCAGTCACGCAACAACCCCCAAGCCGCGAATTCATCCGCGCCCATGCCGAGAGCGCCCTTCATTATCAGGGCGCCAAAACCACAGGCTGCCCCTCTCACGCAGGGGAAGACCTCTAGCCAGCACCACCAGCCATCGCCTCCCAAGAAAAAGGGAGATAATACCGCAGTTAACGGAACAAAAGACCACCTTACGCTCGGCTTCCCTAAGCCCAGGCCCCTGGCCTCTGTGCCTTTGTCTATGCCTTAGAAGCAGGCTAAGGGTACAGAAATGCAGCCACCTTCTCTTGGCAGGAAAAAGAACGACCCTCCCACTGACACCACTCCGCCTCAAGAGATCCGTCTCCTGGGCCGAATGGAGGAGGACAAGGGGGATAAATAATCCGGCCGAGAGAAGGACCTCCTCGATGCATTCACGCAAGTCAAACAAGCTCTTAAGCAAAAGAACACAATGCTGAGCCTGTACGACTTACTGATGACGTCTCGAGAACACCGTGAGGCTATGGTACGCATGTTGACATCCATATCAGTGGATGGAAACCTACCAGAAGAAGAGGAAGTGATACACGATGTCATGTTTCCTTCCGAAGTTGAACAACCCAAGCCTACCTCGCTGACCTTTCTTGACAAGTCCATCAAAGACGACCCGGAGAAAGGTTAAGTAACGACTGAGCCTATGTTCATTACCATTCGATCCGGAGGGTGCACGTGGATGATGGCGCAGCTGCTAACGTCGTTCCTTATTCCATAGTGGATAGGCTGGGCTTGGTCGACCAGATGACTCCCACCACGACAGCCTGCGTAAAATCGTTCAACGGAGCACGGGTTTAAGTCAAGGGAACGGTGCGTGTTGAGTTTGTGGCAGGGGATCCATTCCCAACCGAAGCCACATTCTTAGTCGTCGAGGAGATGCCTGGTTTCAACTTGATCTTAGGGAGGTCGTGGTTAGCCCAGCTGAGGGTGATTTCGTCGCCGATACACCAAGAGATACACCTGCCCTACGCCGGGGGGGAGGTCATCATACGCGGCGACGAGGTCACCCCCAGGACCGTCAATAACATTGAAGAAGAGCGGGGTTCGGAGATTGAAAAAATTGACGATCAGTCCCATCTCCAAGCCCCTAAACAAATTGACGACAATGACGACGGTCTAGCCTAGGCCGACCTACCATTTCTGGATGACAACGTAGAGGAGTCAAACCACAAGCCTTGTCGTCCTTACTCAGCACTTAACGTAAAAACCGTTAGGAGACAATTGCGTATCGACGGTTGAACAATGGTCTTCTGCGCGCATTACCATTCTCTTGTAAGTTAGCGCACTCCCCATTTAACAACTTCTTTTGTTTTAACATACTTTTACGCTACATTTGCTTTCTGTGTTTACGCTTTGCACTTTTTGCGTGTTTTATCGTACCTCCGTTAGTTACGCTTTCACATTACTTCACGCATTTATACAAGATTACATTTTTGTTACAATTTACGCAGTAGGCCCGCAACGGCCTTAAACTAGTCATCCGAAGTTATCTACTATCATTATCTACGCTTGCTATACAATATGCAACAGACCCGCAATGGCCTTAAACTAGTAACGCAGTATTGCACACTATAACCATTTACGCTGGAATACGCAACGAGCCCGCAACAACTTTGAACTAGTTAATACGTCCCATCAGTATCACTTAGATAGAATCCTTAACATATATTTTCACGCTGACGTAGCCAAAAGCATAAAAAGTCAAACAACAAACTAATTAACATTTCAAATATCCATTAGACTTTATAACAATTCGTTAACAGTCATTCAGAACAATACCCGACCTTGCATCAATAAAATTTTGCATAAATAATAATTACGCATTCCCTCTGCTACCACTGTCATCGGTATCTCTTAACTCCAGATCTAGCCCCAAAAGGTCATCCTCCAGTGGGCCATCGTTTCTGGGAATTATGCCTTCACGAAAGATTGCCCCTTCATGAGGCTCTCGTTCCGGCACTGGCTTCACAGGAGAACGCTCTTCGTCATTGCGTTCCTCCTCTGCTTCCTCTGTTTCCTCTCCCAGCCCCTCAGCTGGCGTATTTTCCCTATCTTCTTCCGGTACCTAAACCCAAATAACATCAAAAATTAGAATAGACAACATAAGCCAGAAAACTTTCCAACTAAGTCATGCGTAAACTTACTCGCGACGGCCCTACTTCCGTAGCAAAGGGAAGCTTGTCCAGGCCAGCCCACAGGCGCTGCATAATCTCGTCCTCTATCAGGTCTGGCCACACATCCTCGCCCAACGCAACTCCAGCTTTCACCTTCCCTTTCTCCACGCTACTCCAGCGGGGTGGATCCGGGAAGAAGGTAGGGATTGTAGCTTGATTCCCAGGGAAAGTCATTGCCCTCTCCGGGGATGCAATTACGATCACCTGCTCTTCGAACTTCTTGAAAGCTTCGGATGCTCCGATGGTGTCCACAAAAACCTCCAGGGATCGAGCTTTGACAGCAGAATCACGGTAGTGTTTTCGATAAGCGGCGCTTTCCCTTTTATATAGGTGCTTGTGGTCCTTCTCCTTCTGCCCCCACTCCTGTACGCTGACGCAGTAGTCCCTCCAGTCCCGGCTTTTCTGAGCTAGGAGTTCAATTTGCATCCTCTGCTCTACTAACACCCAATTGGTCTGTACGCTATTCTTGATGGCTGTCCAATAACAGGAGTGATCAACAACAATGGTACGCTAGTCTTCATCCCCCGTCACTCGAGCCTGTAGGAATTCGTACCATGCCCTTAGGTCTCCGACTTCTTTGGTCAAGGACTTAGCCCTCTGCTCCGACCGCTGCAGCCTTTTCCATAGGCTTTCATTAACACCCCTACTTTCCCATACGGAGCGCGTCGAGCGTAACGCACATTTACGCATTTCTTCATAAATGTGACGTGGCATGACTGCCCCATCAGATGGGGGCTCCGCTGTGTCCAAATCAATGGGCTCCGTGGGATCCCATCAGAGGTGAGCTCCTAACAGAAAACAAGCATCAATATGGATGACACACTACTAAGACATTATGTCGTAAACTCATTACAGCTATAACATACCAGCGCCAGGTTTGACGCATTCCAAACGCTCGATCATGTCATTAACGACGCCTTCCATGAAGGCAAATTTGTTGGGGAAGTCTCTCCACATTTTGCTCACAGCAGCAGACGTAGATGCATCTTCTTCCCCTGTAGCGTAATTTGGTTAGACACTCCATCTATTGACAAGATCCTACAAACACGCTAACGCACTCATGCACTCATTACCTCTGCCAGTGACAGTGGCAACTTCACCAATCTCTTCCGCCCCCTACTCTTCACGCACGTGATCCCGTGTGCCGCTAGTCCCAGTAGCTGAAGTTTCCTCGTGTACCTGGTCATACGCATGACTCTCGCTAGCAGCTGGGACCTCCTCACACACTGGAACCTGCACACAGCTCACATTAACAGATGGGGCCTCTTCTTCCAAAATTGAGGCCCCCTTCCCACGGCTTAGTAACATCACCCCTGTCTCAGGGGTCAACTGCCCTGTCATTTTTACTATTTACACCACCACACGTTAACATATAATACCAGACCATCTAAATAAAACATTGCGTACTATAATCCTTTCACACTTACCAGGCAGAAGCTTATTCCGCTGAACCTTGACCGCAACAGTTTGGCTTGCGTTACCCCCAAGGGCCTCGGCTAGACGGAGCCTCTTGCGCCGAGCTGCCGGTTCCACAATTTCTTCCGCCATGCGCTTCCCTTGTGAGGCGTCACCGATGTAGGTAGGCATTATCCCATCCACGCTGTCGAGACCTCGCACTTGGAGCGCCGCCAAGCCTTTAGTCATTACAGACAACGACTCCTCGATCCCTTCCAGAGGATCCTGCCCACGGGTAGTGCTGAGAATGTGGGTAATCCAAGGTCTGGATAGCTGGTCTCGGTCTTGCTGTTCCCAGATCCCATTTCTCTGGATGACCAGAAACTCAGCAAACCGCTGGAGGCAAGCTATGAAAAAGGAGTAATGCACATTAAAGCGGGACTTAAGCTTCTTACGAAGCTTGAACATTTCGCTGCGAAGTCCCTTGGAAAAATAGTTTGCCCAATCGAACTGGGTTCCCTCCTCTAGAACCTCTCGCATAATGCGGGTCTGTTCTACCGAAAAGAACTTCCCCTGCGAGAGGGTTTTGGGGAAAGTCCGGGCCCAAAAAAGGGGATACAGTGTCTTGGTAGCGCCCATCTCGAATTTGTCACAAGGAAACCCTTTGGTCTCTTTTGGGATCCTCAACAACTCCTTCAGACACTCTTGGAATTTAGGGCTCCTCTTGGTCTTCGCCTTTACCGAAAGGCCATTCGAGGGGACGCCAAACAGGTCCGCGAAGAGCTGAGCATCGATATCGAAACTTACGTGCACGTTATGCACGCGTGTGCAAAAACGCTCCGCCTTCTTGCTGAAGGAGTTGACCAAGGCTATCATTCACTGACGGGGACATCAGGGATCGTAGCCAAAAATAGGTGCATTAGCCCTGCTGCCTGGATCTTGGCGGTCACCGTGACTAGGGCCGCTGAGTGGCCGAGCCAGCGTTGTGCATCCTTAATATCGTCGTAACGGAAGAGGACATCCCTCGTCTCGCGGTCGGAAATCGTAAGGGTAATCTCCCGGGATTCCCTGACTGGACAGTACAAAACATAAGTCAAATAGAAACGTTATTACATAATGTCCACAACTCACAACTACACGCATAACATTAGAACACACAGCAGCCTTACCAGGTCCGAAAGGCAAAGGGAATGGCGGTAGGTTCCTCTGCACGTCCTCAACCGTAAGGGGTGAATCTAAGGTCCAGTCATCGTGCAGCCACCCGAGTTCCTGGCAATTCTTAAAAGGGCGCTCGTAGCGGGTGTGATACTCGCATCTCATGGCCAATCTGCCCTATAACACCAGCACGCACATTGCTAGTTGAGGTAAACGCCATTATTGCCTTTTCAGCCCAGGCCAACGCATCACCATCTCCGATTAACCTGTTATCATGAATGAAAAACCTATACCATACAGCGTAGGCTTAACAGACACTATAACGGTAACAAAGACAATACAGTTGGCGGAATTTGCTTACCCGCCCGCATAGTACACCGTGCCTTGTGGGTTCTGGAAGTAGGTCGAGACATGGCGAGCCACGAACAGCGTGTTATATGCATGATAACAACTGAAAGGGGCCATTTCCCAGATCTAGCATAAGCTCCTCAGGCCTCGGGCGCTGAGCGCTTGGTTCTCGGGATGACCCATATCGATGGCCCCATCTGTCAAGTAAGCCAGAATCCCCTGTGCAGACCCCACCAACAGGTGTTCTAAAATGGCACCGGCAACATCGCCAGTCACATTAGACCACACAATGATGCTGAAGTTGCGCAGTAAGAACTGCAGAAACTCCAGCGCCCCCCTCCGGAACCAGATGGCCTTCCCCTGCACTCGCGTGTGCGGAGGGGGGACATTGGGGACGATGGGGTTTACCCAACACAAAACCCCAATGATGTCTAACACAATCAGAATAGGCTTCAGCACGACTCTGTACAGAAAACACGCTACATAAATCAACGCCTAGATTTACAGTTGCATCATTAATACAGAAACGCTACACATCATGCTTAGCCATCTATGTGGAAATCGCCCAAACCCTTGCAACAGCGCAAGGTCCGTCTCTGACAACGGCGATAAACGCAACCATGCCAAACCCTCGCTGTAACGCAAGCTCCATAACCCAAAACCCTCATTTACACGAAGAACGCTGTATAGCACAAACGCTGAAATAGCACGAGCATGCAAAGAATGACCTACCGGTTCAAAGGTGTCGGGTCACGCACTTCGACCACGGCCTGTTGAACACGCTCCAGGTTCTCCTGTACCTCGTCGATTTTAGCCAATTTAGTGTTCTTCCTCTTCGTCTTAGGCGCCATTATCACAGCTTCAACACTTGCACAGCTTTGCACCTTCAAATCTTCTGCTCTTCTTGCTCTTGCTAGATAATACCCGCGAATTTGAACTCACAATAGCCAACAGTCCGTTCTAACCAAAAAACCGCCTACTTGTATGCGAGAATCACCGACTTGATATCCGATTTCAGCGGGACTTTCCTGAAACGGAACCCGAAAATCAAGATATTAATGCGGTTGATATCGCACGCACCGCTGTCCGAAATGACGTTAAACTACCACATCTTATCGCCTCGTAATCGGGTAGCATTGATTACAACTTCATTACAAAATTCAAAATTCTGTTAGCTTTCCACGTTTGCTAGCCATCACGTCATCTTCTTTCTAACCATTTACGCACTTTGCGGTTTTGCAGGACAAACAAATGGACGCAACACTATCAACACCTTTAACTCTGACTGGCCCATATGGAAAGGTAGTTAGGCAATTCGATCCCGCGTTTATAGACGTTAACCTCCCCTTAGAAGACGTAACTATAGCTGCGTCGGAGATGTCCCCGGAATGGCCAGAACAGTTGACGCGCACGCTAGACCTGGAAGCTGGGGACATAACCGAAGACCCCCTTGATGAGGTCTCTATCGTTACGCATAGGGGCGAAGCTAAAACGCTTAAAGTCAGTTCCTTGTTAGAATGAGAAACGCACGATGCCGTAACACAGGTCCTGCAAGACAACATCACTGTCTTCGCATGGTCATACGAGGATATGCCTGGACTAGATCCCAGGCTAATCCAACATAACATCATCTTAGACCCACAGATCAAAGCAGTCAGGCAAAAAGCACGCAAAATCAAGCCAGAGATCGCGCTAGCCGTGCGTAACGAAATCACCAAACTATATTAAGCTGGTTTCATCCGCGCGGTCGATACTCGGACTGGGTATCTAACATTGTGGTCGTGCCGAAGAAGACCGGGAGTATACGCATTTGCATAGACTTCCGGGATTTGAACAAGGCCACAATCAAAGATAATTTCCCGCTCCTGAGTATCGATCAACTAGTCGATACAACAGCTGGGCATGCACTCCTATCCTTCATGGATGGCTTCTCTGGTTATAACTAGATTCGCATAAACGAACATCAATTAACTACGACATTCATGACACCCTGGGGTACCTTTTGTTATACTATGATGCCATTTGGTCTAAAGAATGCTGGAGCAACGTATCAATGAGCCACGACATACATCTTTAGCGACTATCTCTTAGAGAGACTGAATGATTATGTAGACGATATAGCTGTGAAGTCTTTAAAGTCTGAGGATCATTCAGGGGATCTAGAGTTAGTCCTTAAAAGATGCTCCAAATACAAGCTCCAGCTTAACCCGAAGAAGTGCGTATTCGGAGTTAAAACTGGACGCTTGTTGGGGTTTGTGGTATCGGAAACCGGCATACGAGTTGACCCTGATAAGGTCAAAGCCATTGTCGAGTTAACGCCTCCAACAGACCTCAAGCAATTACGCGGGTTACAGGGACGCTTGCAGTTCATACGTCGATTCATCTCAAGATTAACCGACAAGCTGCACCCTATGCAACATTTGCTAAAGAAGGGAGTTAATTTTGAATGGACGAAGGATTGCCAACGTGCGTTTGATAGCATTAAACAGGAACTCCAACATTTACCTACGGTCTTTCCGCCACAAAGGGACTTGCCATTTTACATTTACCTCGCAACTTCGGACGTAGCGTTAGCAGCATTGCTTTGTCAAAGGAGGAACGATGGGTCCGAAGTGCCTATCTACTACCTGAGCCATGCTTTATACGCGTACGAAACGAGGTATAACGAAGTAGAGCGTAATTGCCTAGCGTTAGTTTTTACGCTTAAGAAATGTAGACATTACCTTTTCCGTAGCCAAGTTAACATTATTTGCAAAATAACATCCTTAGGATCATCACGCATAATTTGTACGAAAGCAGTAGGATTACTCGCTGGAAAGCTATCACCGCAGAATTTGATCTGCACTATGTTGGCCAATCTTCCACGAAGGGCCAAGCGATAGCTGACCAATTAGTAACATCACCAATTAACAACCAAGCCACAATAGAGCCTAAATTTCCTGATGAACATGTACATAGTCTAAGCCCTGTCTTGACAGGCCCCAAGGCGACGTTGTATTTTGACGAAGCCTCAACAGTTAGAGGCGGCAGTGCCGCCGCGGTTATTACGCTATCACTTGAGGATGTGCATCTTCATGCTTATCGCTTGACCTTCCCTTGTACGAACAACGTGGCAGAGTACGAGGGGGTCCTCAGGGGATTACTAACTGCTAGTGAACTTGATTTTCAACACCTGGCGATTAGGGGCGATTCGATGCTTGTCATAAATCAGATCACTGGAGTCTATGCCTACAAGGCTGTACATTTGCAGCCCTGCTGCGATCAGGCTAAAGATCTTCTGAGGCGATTTACGACCTTCAACGCCCAACACGTCCCACGCACTGACAACACGCTGGCCGATGCACTGGCCACCCTGGCTTTACACGTGCCTTCACACCTGTTTAACACCTGCCCTGCATTAATTACAGACTGCGCAGATCCTATCATTCAGGTGGCACAAATCTCCTCTCTGCTCGAGGAAAGCACACCTGAATGGTATGACAATATTAAAACTTATCTTCTACAGGGCGAGCTACCGTCTGCATTAACACGCGCACAGAAAGACGCAATCCGTAAGTGGGCTAGGTAATATGTCATCATCGGAGACAGCACTCTCTGTAGACGCTCCTTTGATGGCGTGTTGCTTACTTACGTTGACAAAGACCAAGCGCAACACATAGTCGGCGAAGTTCACGAGGGACTATGCGGCGACCACGTAGCACCACGGGCTATGGCCCTAAAAATCCGTCGCTTAGGATACTACTGGCCACGCATGGAAAAAGACTGCTGCCTGGCAAAGGTTAAAACTTGTGACACGTGTCAGCATCATGCAAACCTCATCCACGTGTCACCCACAGAATTGCATACAACGCAGATAACATGGCCATTTCAATGATGGGGACTGGACATCATAGGACCCATCGCACCAAAATCTTCTGCAGGGCATAGCTTCATTATTACCGCTACTGAGTATTTCACAAAGTGGGTAGAGGCTGTTCCCCTGCGGAAGATTACTTCTCAGCAGATTTGCCATTTTATCCTAGATAATATAGTAACCAGATTTGGTCTCCCGATGACTATTGTGATTGATAATGGACCACAGTTTAGTAGCACGAAAACCAAATCCTTCTGTGATAGCCTAGGCATTAGACAATCTTTTTCTTCCCCTTATTACCCGCAAGCGAATGGTCAAGCTGAAGTAACGAACAAAGTAATCATCAATCTGCTCAAGAAAATGCTCGACAACAACAAAAGGCGGTGGCACGAACAGATCCTTTATGTGCTATGGGCATATCGTACTACGTGTAGGACAGCTACAGGTAGTACGCCCTATAGCCTGGTTTATGGGTCTGAAGCAGTGCTGCCTCTCGAGTTGCAAATCCCTTCTCTGAGAATGGTCCTCGCCGCGGTTATAAATGAGGCTCAACACACCGAGTCTCGAATCATAGATCTGGATTCAGTGAAAGAGAAGCGAATACAGGCTCTTGACACGATTGAAAGATATCAAGACAAACAACAATAGAAACATCGCCACAACCTTCAACAGCACCCGATCAAGAAAGGAGATCTTGTTCTCAAGGCTGTGCGTAAACCAGTAGGCAAGTTCTCTGCAAACTGTGAAGGCCCTTTCTTGGTGGTCGACGTATATAGTAACGGAGCATTCAAGTTAGTAGACGCCGACGGCAACGACTTAGCAAACCCTGTAAATTATGTGTACTTGAAGCGGTATTACATCTAGCAGCATCTACAGTGTCAACAGCAGGTATGGCAGTACTCATCCACTACGACATTAAACTGGCACCGGACGTCCGCTATGACGTTAAACTGGCACTGATCATCCGCTACGACGTTAAACTGGCATTGGACGTCCGCTACGATGTTAAACTGGCACTGACCGTCCGCTACGACATAAAATTGGCATGCCTTGCACACGTTCGCCACGACGCTAAACTGGCAAGTTGTAACCGTCTGCTACGACGTAAAATTGGCAATGTTGTACAGGTTCACCAAGACGAAAAACTGGCATCTTTTGCACGCATCCGCCACAACGCTAAACTGGCACAGGTAAGTAGCCATCTGCTGAGACGTAAAACCAGCACAGATTTGTCCCTGGGTCATGACGCGAAACTGACATCCACAGCACGGTCTGCTAAGACCATAAATCAGACATACCGCCGTCTACTACGACGTAAAACTAGCACTTCTCGATCCGCCCAGACTTTAAACAGGGACCATGGTCTGCTGGGACTTAAAACCAGTAACAGCAGCCTACCAGGACTTAAAACTGGGACTTACAGATTGCTACCATGTAAATCAAGCGAGCGTGATGATCTCTGTATAACTGCACAACCAACGGGGTGGGATACTGGGACAGTCCCAGCGTCGCCACCC
The DNA here is from genome assembly GCA_015680685.1 of Gnetum montanum. NCBI lineage: Eukaryota > Viridiplantae > Streptophyta > Gnetopsida > Gnetales > Gnetaceae > Gnetum > Gnetum montanum. The sequence goes on from MNCI01006238.1 coordinate 305,635, forward strand.
CACCGGCATCCTACTGATTCCTCGGATAAGCTAAGAGGCATCTTACTGATCCCTCGGAGATGCCGCTGCTGCGTCCGCCGCAGTGGTAGTACCTTTGAGAGTTTAGTCTCGCTAGCCGGAGCCCCGACGAAACCTTCGTCGACAATGGCCTCAAGAACCTCCGCCAATCATCACTATCGGACGCCGGCTTCCCAAATTCATCTGGCTGGTTCTTTATACAACCAGTTAGGTGCACTGTGTCTGATGCCTTTTGGCGAATATATGCTAAGCCAATCGTCAGGATTGGCGGCTCCGCCCGCATGCCTCGGCTCCTTCTTTACAGCCCAATCGCTCTAGCTCACATTAAACGGCATTTGTTTCTACAACCTCGCCTCCCGCTCGCACCAGAGCAATGGTGCCTGTACCGCCTGAAATCGTCGGTCCCCGGCTGGAATGGGAAACAGAGACCGCGGGATCGCAGGACGAGCACAGATGACCCCACCTTCGCCTGAGGGCGTGCTGGAATGCACGAAGGTAGGGTACCTTGGGTGGTCTGCACGCGGATCAGACAAGGATTTCCCCAAGCATCGCCGAAGCGTTATACGTTGGGTTATGCGTAAACAGAGCGTAATCAGTGAAACAGGCGCAGACAAAGCGTAAGCGTAGAGGGGCGTAAACGTCGAGTGTAAACAGCATAAACAAAGATAAGCACAGCGTAAGCGTATACAGGCGTGAACAGCGTAAACAAGTGTAAAGGGCGTAAGCAGGTGTAAACGGCGTAAATAGTGAGCGTACATGGACGCAGACGAAGCGTAAACATAAGCAGGCGTAAACGAAGCGTGGGCCAAATTGACGTAAAACTGTAAAAGAACTTGCAACAAGCGTAAACAGTGGATTACAGAGTTAAAATGTTGTGCACCGGTCTAACGCAGTTGTGTAGGGACACAAGGCGGACGTAAAGCCCCGGTGGACGAAGGGATGTAGCCGGCTGACACGGTAGGCAGAGCGCGGACTATGCTCGACGTACAGGACTTCCAACGTAAGCGTAAGCGTAAGGGGGTTTCTGTAGCGTAATTGCTCTGGTAAATTTTTGCGGACCTGGTAAATGCGGAAAACTGGGCTATTTATAGGGGTAGGGTTACCGGGAAAATCGGACTAGGAGACACGTGGTGTATAGACCGGGCGTTACAATTTAGAAACATGGTATACGCTAGGCGTATACGTTACAAAAGGCCGGTGTATACGCTGGGCGTATATGCTGGGTCGTAGACTTGGATAGATGCTGGCGTATATGCTGGGGCGTATACGCTGATGGATGCTGGACGTCGACTTGCTTCAATTCTTGCTTCTGTTGCATTTACTAAGTGTGCGTGTGAAGCGTGTATGCTGAGCGTCGGGCGTATACGCTGGTGAATGTTGGGCGTATACACCGAGCGTATACGCCGAAGGATGTCCACTTGCTTCAATCCTTGCTCTTCGGTGTAATCTTCATGTTGCCATTGGAGATCTTGTCGTCGAGCGTGTGCATCTGCCGTACCTGGGCGTGTACACCAAAGAGCCAGGAATATATGCTGGGCGTAGACGCTGGGAGTAGACGTCGGGCGTAGACACTAGCACAACACGGTTTAAAACTGGGCGTATACGCCGGCACAACATTTAGAACCAGACATTTCGATTTTCAAAATTGTCCTGTGTGACTTCAAATGTAGCCAAAGTCGCCTGTGGGTCATGGGGATCTGCTTCTTGTCAAACAGATGCTAAACTCGAAGAATTTTGTGGTGTTTCATTGGCCCCTCTTTGTTGACGCTTGGAGGAATCGACTCAAGAACCATCGACAAAGAAGCGCAAAACACCACAAGCAACTTGATAAAAGCCTTGTCCTTTGCCACTTGACCAAGCATCATCATACCGTGTTCAGTGGTGAATGGTATTGAAATGGCGAGATTGGTAACTGACAGGAGGGAAGGGATCATGGGGATCGGTGGCTGCCCAAGGGATCATGCTGGGAAAATGGGATGCCTAGGTGTGCGGCATGCCGGTCCTTGTCGATAGTCATCTTTTGGCAGACTCGGAACTCAAGCATGTGATGTGTGTCCTTTGGCAGAACAGTGCTCTTGGCGATTTTTCAAGAGAACCAGTTGTCACTACTAAAGCCACGGGGTGATGTTTTGCATTCTTTGGAGGAACAACCCCCTTCTTTGGGGAAACTGTTAGCGAAGAGCCAAAGCCATGCGATAGGATGTTTCTTGACTGCTTTTGACATGAGTACGTATTTTTAAGACCGATACCTTCCCGCCTGGGGCTTATATGGGAAGTGCCAAGGGTCCCTTTTTTTTTGAAGCTTGTCCTTGTACTCATGCGCGAATATTGTGTTCTGTGTGTTGCGACTGCTGTAACGTTTCGCAGTGTGCGATAGTTCGGTAAACAGATAGTGGGTTTTCAGGGAATGGGAATGTGCGGGTTAACGGTTCGATTTAGTCTTGCCAGGTGGACAAATGGACATTGCCTCATCTTGCTGCCTATGATGAAACGCACTCTC
>MNCI01006238.1:322177-372131 GCA_015680685.1 Gnetum montanum
AACTGGGCTATTTATAGGGGTAGGGTTACCGGGAAAATCAGACTGGGAGACACGTGGCATATAGACCGGGCGTTACAATTTAGAAACATGGTATACGTTGGGCGTATACGTTACAAAAGGCCAGCGTATACGTCAAGCGTATACGCTGGGTTGTAGACTTGGATAGATGCTGGCGTATACGCTGGGGCGTATACGCTGATGGATGCTGGACGTCAACTTGCTTCAATTCTTACTTCTGTTGCACCTACTGAGTGTGCGTGTGAAGCGTGTATGCTAAGCATCGGGCGTATACGCTGGTGAATGTTGGGCGTATACGTCGAAGGATGTCCACTTGCTTCAATCCTTGCTCTTCGGTGTAATCTTCATGTTGCCATTGGAGATCTTGTCGTCGAGCGTGTGCATCTGCCGTACCTGGGCGTGTACACTGGAGAGCCAGGCATATACGCTGGGCGTAAACGCCGGGCGTAGACGCTGGGCGTAGACGCCGGGCGTAGATGCTAGCACAACACGGTTTAAAACTGGGCGTATACGCCAGCACAACATTTAGAACCAGACGTTTCGATTTTCAAAATTGTCCTATGTGACTTCAAATGTAGCCGAAGTCGCCTGTGGGTCATGGGGATCTGCTTCTTGTCAAACAGATGCTAAACTCGAAGAATTTTATGGTGTTTCAGTGCCCTCTCTTTCTTCTTTCATGGTTGCAGGTTACTTATCACGAAAACATCATTCAAAGATGCATTCATCTGAGCGGTGAAGGACAACAGCGTCTTGAGGTGGCTACTCAAGTTTACCCGTCCACTGAGAACTGCATGCCTATCCCTCTTGAACCCTCACACTTAGCCCTTATCTCATTTCATTTCATCCCAATCATACGCTTCCTGTATGTACCAGCTATATACGCAAACAACCATCTTGCATACTTGCACGGTAATCTAATCCATACGCAATCATATATTGTAGCAGAGATATCGCAGAAAGTGATGCGCAATGCTCCTTCTGCAAGCATTCTTGCTACAATCTGTAATAGAGAAATCTCATATTGATGCGCTACGCTCGTCTGAAAGCATTCCTGTTGACATAAATGAACGTACATTTCTGTGCGTATGAGCGTATTTCATGCCCCTACCATCATAACTCATTTTGCATATTCCCCGAACCTGTTTCCAGCTATATCCCTCTATCTCCCATACCTTCCAGCTTTGCTCTTCCATGTTGATAGGGCAACACTTGAGTAACCATGGATGGACGTTGTTCTTGCTTCTGCCAATTCGGTGTTTCGCATTCTTTGTCGACGTCTTTCGGGCAAGCCCTCTAACCGTCAACAAAGAGGGGCCATTGAAACACCGTGAAAATTACGAGTCGGCCTCAGGCAAAGATTCTCAATTCAAGCGAGAGCGGGCATCAGCTTTGTTCAAGGATAAGTTTACGCTCTATTACGCACGGTAGTGTAATGAGTGTAATAAGCTCCAAAATAGTCGAAGGCAGAGTCTAGAGAAGCACAACAGTTCGACACTTTTTCTCGTGGCGTATGGATAACTTGTCTTTACGCTCATTACGCGGCGGTGCGTATCATTGCGTATTTCATCACTAAGGCTAAACATTATTTACGCTTTGTTATGCGCGGTTGCGTAGTGAGCGTAAATTAGACATTGTTTACGCTTCGTTACGCGCAGCTGCGTAGTGAGCGTAAGACAATTTTGAGCCTGTTGTTTTTATACCGGATTACGCTCATACACATAACACAACGCGAATGAGTGTAATATAGCCTGAAAGCAATTGAAACACGCTCAACATGTACCTGCTCTTCACACGCACAATACGCAAACGAGCGTATTGTGCGTAGTCACAGTCTGACTTAAAATGGTCATGTCAACGGAAGCCAAAATATCCGGGACCCACGTCATCAGGGTTGCGCCTTTTCCACGGAGCGTTGCGGCCTATAAATACCTCAGTTGACAAAGATACAAGGGTTGGCAAATCAGAGAAACAAAGGTATTTTTCTGAGCACTAGAGCACTTGTCACTTTTTGAGTAGAGATACAGAGAGCAGCGCTTTGGCAATTGTTGATAGCATCACCCTACAGCAGAAACAAAGCACAGTTTGCTTCGAGCACCGGCGACAGGAGTAAGTGTTCTGCTGGGAAGACTCCATTGGTCAGAAACAGTTGATCGGTAGACGTGAGAGCTTGGCCTTCCTTGCATCTCGACTTTAGCCCACGAGGTAGATCGGACTTCTGTTTGGGCCGTTTTGCTTGTTGTTTTGTGCTTGCTTCACATACAGTAATCGGGAATTCCCCAGTGTAATTTCTCATACAAAATATACATTTTTCAAGTCAAAGCACAGATCTTGAAACTACGTGCTTCTCTTATGTCAATCTCCTTTTATCGTATTTAGCGTTATCACCGTTGCAACCCATCTACATCATTTTCCCCTCGTTTTACGATCCCTCGAATCAGATCATTTTTCACGAAATATTCATCGGTTTATGGATTAGTAAGTCCCTGTCTGATCAACAAGACCGTTCAGGGCGCCGCAGATTCGTTTTTTCCAGCATAGCCCTCGCACGGATCCGTGGCTAAAACTGTGTACACGGGATTTGGTCGATATTTTCCAGTTGCCGATGTTTTCCGTCGTTACAGGTGGTCTAACACACGTAACCNTGATATTTTCCAGTTGCCGATGTTTTCCGTCGTTACAGGTGGTCTAACACACGTAACCAAGAACTGCCAGTTCCTCAAGAGTATCGAGTATTGTATACTCATCATGATGAGTATATACCTGAGTTTACCTTTATCCTCCATCAGGATGAAAAACTGCATTGGCGAGACTTGCAAGGTAACATAGTGTTACCCCCAGATCGGGCAGTTCCTAACATGCTCCTTCATGCTCTTGCACAGATAGACATGACACAACTATACACTGAATACATTGTAGAAGATTATGACACAAGGGATTACCATCCCACAGAAGCACAACATCAACGGGACTTGCGGAAGGAGAGTCGCCACACATTGTTGAAGGGCAAAGGCCCCCGTAATGCTTCGTCCATCATAAGAGAAATTAAGGGTGATGAACCTATCTTAATAGGTTCTCCATAAAATGATGTTCCCCCTCCTAATGATAGTGAGGAGTTGGGGTATCAGAACCTACGCTCCATGATACACAACCCTAGTTCTGATTCCCACGAACACCAAGTGTTCACTGAGGGAACACAAGCATAAGATAAGCATTTTGATCGTCATCACGATCAGGGCCGTAGTCACCAAAGAGAAGGTAAGGAACATCATCATGGTGATGATTCTCCTTCTTCTTCTCCTTTATCACACCATTCACCCTTTCCTTCCACATCAAGACGTAGTCACAAAGAGCACAACGGTGAGGATAAGGGTAAGCAAAATGAGAGACCTCAATGAGAGAGTCGAGAGCGAGGATGAGGGCTTTCTAGAGAATCAAGGCATGAAAGAAGGAAAAGTAGGGAACCATGTAGGCATCATAGACATCATGAGAGAGATGATCATGATGAACCCCTACTAGCACCCTGGAGTATGTTAGACATTATGGAGGTAGTTAGAAAACCTACAAGGCACCAAAAAGATAGCCGGATCAAAAGACTAGACATGAATAATATCTCATGGTTTGAGGGGGGATACAATGCTGATCCATAGAATCACTTACAAGCATTCCACGATGCCTGTGCCTTGCAAAATATTGAAAACGAGTGACAGAAGTTAAAGTTGTTTTCTAGGACACTCATGAAAGAAGCAAAGTGTTGGTACTAGTCCTTAGAATCGAAATCCATTAGACGATGGAGTATGATGTTAGAGTTTTTTAACGATAAATACCAAACGTACTCCAGAGTGTCCAACTTGCGTAAATAGATCCAAGGATGGAAGTAGGGTAATCACAAACCCTTGGATGCTGCCATGGGCCGCTATTATGCATTGCTACATCGTTGCCTGGGCCATGGTTACGCATAACAGGATCAACTACGCCACCTTGTAGATGGGCTAAGACACGAAACTAGGAGAACCCTTTGGACATTCCCATGGGAGATTATCTAAACTTAGATCCCATGAAATTCATTGATTTTTGGAGAAAGTAGCTACAAAAGAAGAGGAGCTATGGAAAAGAGAAAGTGTGGAACCGTGATCCTTCCCTTCGAAAGAAGGGAGCAAGATTCTGCGATGAAGAGGATGAGTCACCACTCAAAGAGTTGGTGAATAGAAAAGTCTTTCCACTTCAAAAGCTAACAACGGAAGTATCGGCTAAGGTAGATGAAATATGGAGCTTCTTAGATAGCAAAATTGAAACTATCCTAAAAATCGTAGAGGAGTCTAAGGAGGAATGAAGTAGTGACCATGGTAAGAAAAAGCGGAGAAATTCAGGTCATGCACATGACAAGGGTAAGGGAAAAATGACTATCACTGATGAGGTTGTGGATTTGAATATAGACAATGACGATGGATGTGATATCTACCAATATGATTATCCTAAGGGATGTTGCCCAATAATCTCACATCTACAAGAGTCTGGGGTGTATGGACTCAACCCAAGACTTAACAGATGGTAGGCATCCTGAAGGTTATCTTATCCCCAAGGTAACCTAAGGCAATTCCACCAACCGTTAACATATTATCCAAGTGGAACTCTGCCATAACCTATCAGGCAACATCAGCAGTGGTAACATCCACAGTCATGGGCAATGCCACCGCCTAGACAAAAATACCCTTATCGGCAACCAAAGCCGTATGGCTACTACGTGCAACAGCTAGTTTCTCCAAGTGACTATATGGGTCACGCAACCCCACAATGTCACTACCAAGTTTGGGAGTATTTTAGGTCTCCTTCTCCTACAGAAGATGCACCACATGCATACCATCCTCCGAATCCATCTGTCACTCATACACCAATAGTTCCACTACCACCCACTCCAACAATGTAAGGGGAACTCCCCACTCAACCGCAATAATGTAATGCTATGTAAGTTGTAAATCTTCAACCTACTGCTAATTCTAACAACCGCACAAAGAGAAGATCTTTCTTTAGAACCAAAAGCCCAAACAAGCTCTCACAACCACAAGCGGTTGAGTCTATGCACACTCCTCCAACAAATAAGGCTTCAGAGCTCCCTTCAAACTAACGATAGGGCTTAACGCATATGGTTATGTTAACACATACCATTACTAACTGGATAAAGTTGGGCCACCTTCCCAAGAAAATATCTAACCCTAGAAGTCCCTTAATCTACCTCCAAGTCACCGGGAATGAACCACATAAGGTTCTTCTTGACTTAGGTTCTGAAGTCAACTTAATCTCATGAGAAATGTATAATGTCTAGAACCTGCCTCCACTCAAGAAGAGCAATATTCAACTAGAGCTAGCTGACTAATCCATCACCATTCCTTTGGGATTGGTGGAGGACATTGTTACGACTATGTGTGGTTGGTCATACCCAGCTGATTTCCTGGTGATAGAAGTCAACAGTAACAAAGGGGACTTCTCAATTATAATGGGGAGGGCATGGCTCAACACCATCAACGTGTGCCTAGGGATCCACAATTTTTTCTTGGAAATATCTAAGGAAAATATTTATGAAAAGATCGAGACGAAGAAAGTTCCATGCATCACATACAGTGACTCAAAGGGTGATGACATGGAGGAATGCTCAACATCTCCTGCATGCAACTGGTATGCCCAAGAAACACATATACAACAATGTCTGTATGTAGCAACCACACAACAAGAGAACACCCAGTGGTTGACACCTGATCAAGAAAGCAGCCCACCAACATGCATGAAACAAACTGGGGGAACAACTCATGCCCACAACGAAGGCATAGATACATTGGAGTATGAGCGTCACCGACTTCCACCCCTTAACCTGAAAACATCAATCGGGAGAAGTTGGACACTTCTAAAAAATTCAAATAGGTGCTCATTATTTTGGATCTCTCCCTTCTAATTCAGTCATGGGGGATGGCCACCTATGCTGATCATTTGAGGCCCTCAGTTCTTTTAAGTTTTTGTTTTACACATTTTTGTTGTACAAATTTCTTTAACTTTTCTTATTTTTGTTTTACAACATCATTTATTCTTTTTCATTTCTTTATGTGTGTGTGTGTGTGTGTGTGTGTTTTATCCATTTTGTTAAATTTGTCGCCTAATAAGTGTTCTAAAGATGGTATGAATTGTTTTCTACTGGTTGCTAATGTTTGGTTTTTACTTTTAAGTTATGATGTTGATACTAAGGTATGGTTCTTTTGATATGACAAGTAATGAGTCCACTTCATCCATACATCCACAAATTTCTATGGTCTCTCTTGGCTTGGAACTGTATAATCCCTTTTCCTAATAATAAGAATTATAACGAATCAGTGACTAGGTATTTCTCAAACTAAGGAAGGACTCAAAAATTGAAAAGGGTGTGACTTCAAAGGAACTTGATGCATTCGTGTTGGCCATTCTCTTGGATGTTTGAATGTTTTCTACTTGAGTTTTCCTTCCCATTCCGAAATTACTCCATTATCGAGAAGCTGAGCTAAATAAAAATAATAAGTCTTTACATGGTGTGGTTCTCACGCATAAACATATATATATATATATATAACAGTGAGAATTCAAAGCACACCCCTTAGATGAAATAATAATTTGGGCTACAAGCACTGGTTATGAAACTAAAGCAAACATGTTCCCTCTAACTAAGGCCCTTCTCACTTCCTACCTTCTCTCCTCCTTCGTTTCATCAAAATGGTGATGGCTCTTTGAGGGGTGCATTCTTGTTACTTCAAGTGAATGGATTGGCTGAATGCATTGATGCGAAGTCATTGGATGTGGTTTGTTGAGGCTCAACTTGGAATGGGATCTACTAAGTCACATTAATCATTAACTACATAAGAGGCTGTACATCACCTTGTTCTTAAGATTCTATTTCATTCTCTTCTTTCCATCATTCTTCCTACATTGTTCACCTCATTGCTGGTTGTATCATTAGTGTATATTTTTGTTAACGCATTATTTTCTTTTTGGTAAATTCTTGTGGTTAAGCCTTTAACTCTTGTTCCCAATGACATTCTTAAAGCCTACGGACTTTTCGAATGTGGGTTTGTCAGGGCATTAAGGGCATGAGCGTGCTTTGGGGAGGACCCACTGGCATTCCTATTTGGTACACTAGTTAAATTCTTTTCCTTAACATTTTTGTAATCCACTCTATTTTGTTCATTTCCATCTTGACATCCATTTCATCGACGTTATAGTTGTCTCTTTTTCTCCATCTTCCTTGTTCTTTTTCTTTCTCCATTCTATCGCTACCGAAGGTTCGCTCTTAATCATGGGCGTCTGAACCCAATTTATTCAATTTTCTCCTAACCCCTACACCTTCGGTAGTCACATGATTATATCTCCAGACCCGTATCAACCATACCACAACTTAGCCAATGGACCTTTCATCGAAGCAAGGTATCAACTGCATTGTGATTCATTTACCCTTGCTAATATAAAGACTGTGTTGTGTGTACAGATGACAATCATGCAACAATTGATTGGATCTGGAGGGAACACTTGGAATGGATCGGTGCCAAAGTAGCTATGCAGGGAACGAGATGGATGGTGCACTTACGAATAGACAACAAAAGACGCAATCTTGGCGTTGGCAGCAAACCTTCTTTCTCTCTCTCTCTCTTTCTCTCAGCTACAAAATAAGGCCTGATGTCAAATGTATAAAGTGTTCACTCTTGTTGTTGTGAACACCAGTTTTGTCATGTTTTGTAATGATGATCTATTCACATGTTGTCCCATTCACCATTAGTTCCATTCAAGTTAATAATCCCATACCTTCCTAATATTTTGTAAGGAACTTGAGGACTAGTTTTTATTCAATCATGGGGGTATGATGGGACGCAATATCATATGGGCCACGATATCACGTCCTCACTGCGATATCGCGTACGTGATGTATCATACACGATATCGCAGTCTGCTGCCATTTCTATAAATAAGAAGCGGCTCTCCCTTATTTCTCACTCTAGGCCTAGATCGTAGCAAAACTATGGTAGTTTTACCTCTCTAGAGATAGAATAATTTCTATGTTCCCGCAGTAGGAGCTCCAAAGTGAATGGATCTTTATTCGAGTAAATATTATACCTGAACACAAGTTCGTATACGGAAATAAAGACGAACTCTTGGATAAACCTTACAGTGCATGGACGAAGCTAAATAGGAATTTACTTATTATTATTTATTATTTATCATTTAAATGCTTTATTAGTTAATTAAATCTCTCTCAACCCTTCTCCCATAGTTAAGTGCATTTAGTATGACCACTTCAAGCATGTGCGTTACGCTTGGTAATCCCAGTAACGACTAGTGTTTGGTAATCTTAAAAGGTTGCATTGGTTCAGGGTGTGAACAGTAAGTGGGAATGGATGCTAATGTTAGGTTAATTAAGGCTTAGTTAGTTAGTTAAAGCTAGTTAATTAGTTTCATCACCCTTTACCTCATTAGTATAGGAGATAAAATAGAAAAGATATAAAAATCACATACCTCAGACTTACTTAACCATACAAACATGACAAATACAAGTAAGTCTGGGAAGACAACGAACGATTAACCCTAAGTGTTCCATAAGGCATGTAGGCACTTAGTCTGTGAAGTTCGACCGGATCGCACGTGTAATGGTCGTATTCATATGGTTGAGTGTAAGGGTACCTCGCCACTCATCATCGTTGTTATTTTTTCCCATCTTTCTTGTTCCTCATATTTTTCCATCTTATAACTACCGGAGGTTCTCTCTTAGTCATGGGGGCCCTGGCACAAATTTTTCAATTTTCTCCATTTTACTATTTGCCTAACTTCTACACCTTGGATAGTCACCTGTGATAAATCTCCAAACCAGTTTCTACCATAACCACAACTCAACCAATGCGCTTCATATCAAGGCAAGGTATTAACTGCATTGTAGTTTACCTATCCTTACTCATTTGTGACTGTGTTGTGTGTGCAGATGGTGATCATACAAAAAATGGACTGGGCTTGGAGGAAGCACTTAGGATGGACCAGAATTGGAGCATTTACAAAAAGAGCAAGTCTGGTGACGTGGCTATGGATAAATAATGGAAGGCACAATCTTAGCATTGGCAGAAATAGGCTTTATTTTCTTTCTTTCTTTTTCTCTACAAGTTGTCAAATAAAGGCTTGGATGTCATTTATGTATGAGTGTTCACCACAATGGTCATGAACACTAATGTTGTAATATGCTTATTGATCCCTTCACTGGGCACATTGAGTCTATCATCCCATTCCACTGTCAATTGTCAGTTAGTCAATAATTTCATACCTTTCCAATATTTTGTAAAGAACTTGTTTCTTTTCTTCTATACTCAAGGACAAGTTTTCATTCAGTTGTGGGGGTATGATGAGAGCAGTTACTCTAATTATTAAAATGGTTACTCTAATAGTTATTCTAATTATTAGAGTGGTTACTCTAATTATTAGAGTAGTTGCTCCCAAGCCTATAAATATAGTGCCTAGGTGCACAATTGGAAAGAATTCTTTTAGCAATTAAGTAGCAAAACTCTTGTAGTCTATTTGAAAGTTAGAGTATTTTCTAAGTGCCTGCAGCAGGAGGTCGAAGTGTGGATGGATCTTTATTTGAGTATTGTGTAGCTGAGCATACCTTGTGTACAATAATAAAGACGAGCTCTTTGATTCATCTTTGTAGCACTTGAGATTTGTTTTCTTACGCATTTCTTTTATTTTATTTTTTTATGCATTTATTTTATTTTATGCACTTTACATTTATGTTATTAGCATAGCAATTTATTTTGATCAAGTAAGCAAATCATTAAATTACATAGTATGATCACTTGGCAACCCAATAACGATTAGCATTTGGTAATCCCAGTAGTGTTGCACTGGTTCAAGATATGTACGGCAAGTGAGAACAGATACTGGTGTTAGGATTAGTTAAAGCCTAGTTAATCAGTAATTAAGTTAAATTAGTCACTTAGTTATATCTCTTTCCTTCCCTACTAGCGTAGGACATAAAAACATAAAAGTTATAAAAATCATATGCCTCAAGGTTACTTAACCATACAATGGTGACATACAAGTAAGCTTGGGAAGACAACGATCAACCAACCCGTCCTTGTTCCACAAGGGCGCATAAGCACTTAGTTCTTGGAATTCAACCAGATCATGCTTAAAACGCTCGTATTTGTATGGTTGAGCATAGGGGTACCTCACCACTCATTAATCAATATGAAATCAATATTTGATTTATCATCATCAATCATTAATAATTAACTATCATCAACAATTCATCATCAACTTATTATATTTATTAAATTCATCAATCATTCACCAATTATTCATGTTTAATTTATTAATTCATCATTCGACAATCTCATTATTTTCTCATTATCAAATCAACAAGTTCTCTTCATATTCCAAAAAGAGTGGCATCCACTCTTTCTATCTTATTTCTATGATTTCTAAAGAATTTTTAGTGATTCTAGTTACATTGGAAAGGTAAGATTTGTGGCTATATGCTCTCACGATTTCTGGACAAAGAACAAGATTTAAAAACCCAAACTTTCATGCCTTCTAGATGAAGAACAAGAATTATGTACCTTATTTTTCCTGAAAAAAATAATTTCCATCAATTAGTGTATGCTCTTACCTTTGCCCGAATTGGTTGTTTTTGATATTTAGTAATTGCAAAGAACCCCATGTTTGCGCCAACTCAGGCATTGTCTGCAAAATTCAATGGAAGAATCAATGCCATGTCCCGGTATTTTTTGTTTCATAAATGCAAATCAATTCGAACATACAGGTTCTGAGTTGTAAGCTGTTTGATGGGCTGCGAAATATCCACGGGACAGGTGCTGGATTATTCAAGAGTTTTGTGAAGGACAAAGAGATGCCCTTGGCGGGCGATATTTCGGTGGGAGAAACCCTCGGCATAGCAAATGAAAGGATTTTCAGCCAAATCACCGCCACGGTAGAGGTAATCATCAACTGTGCCGCCACTACCAAGTTCGATGCCGCTTATGACGTAGCACTGGGCACCAGCAAATGCAAGCGCCTTCACCTTCTCCTTCATGTTTCCACTGGTTAGCTTTTTATTTTCTCTAATTCTCGGCTTCGTTAACCTCTTATTATTTTTTGATTCAATTTGGAAAATGGCTTCCCTTAATCATGTGAAGGTTTTTTAGAGCATACGCCTGTGGAGATCTAACAAACAATGTTGTGAAGGAGGTGCCTCTGCAACTGCAACCCCAAGGCCAGCATGACATCTTGCAGATCGAAAACGAGTTAAACTTGGTGCAGGAAACCATACGTGTATTTATGGTTTTCAGCAGGACATAACTTTGGATCGAGATGCAACTTTTCATAACACATCAATAACACATCAACGGACAACGTTGAAGTTACCAAAATATCACTGTTAATGGCCTGTGGGAAAGTCAACGTTAGTTAGTCTGAATAAAGTTGCATTACCAAAATATGACCTCTAGGCCAAATGATTTTTTACAATCCAAAATTACTTTAGAACAAGTGACAAATAATAAATTAATCATATCTTCCTTATTTCATTATATTTTAAATAGATTCTTCATTCTTTAGAGAGCTAAAATCCATAGAAAAATTTTAGATAATTTGGAAGATACAATCTAATAAGTTTATGCTATTAGAATTAGTACTATTTTTTATAACCTCAAAAGATTTTGTTATAGCTTGGATTTTTGGGTATTTTTTCTCTTTTTTTTTTTGAAATTGTAGATAATTTTCTAAGATTTCTAAAAATATAAATTCTAAAAACTAAATCTTTGTTGTTGAATAGAACTAAGCATTTCTTTTACTACTTGTAATTTTATTAGTTTATTTAATTAACGAATGGTTTTTATTCACACGTATACATGATTGCCTATCCCAAAAAATATAATCTTGGATAGATGTTATGCACCACCTTGATATTAACTTTTTCATAAGGAGGCTGAGTGTAACACCCTAATTAATTATCTATAAAATATTTTATAAATAATAATTAGAGATGCTATGAAACCCCAAGGATCTAGATTTAACCTTGATTTACTAACTCAAAAAGAAGCAAAATAAATAAACAAATATTGTTAATTAAGAGCATAAATATAGTAAAGCAATATAATGTAGCAAAATTTTATAATACTCTCATATATAATTAGATAAATTTATTTAGAAAAAATTAAAATTTTACACAACCACAAACAAATAGATGTTTAAAAATTTCCTTGTTGCATCATAAAATAGTATGTAAAATAATGATCTTAATGACACTTGTTTCACCTCAATTGGACATCTAAAATTAAAGTTATTTGTGTTTTAAGTTTACTAAATTAGAGAATAAAATATTAATATATAATACATAATATTAAATTTTCTAGAACGTATAGCACACACTGAAATGAAAAATGTTCCTTGTAATCTCAAAGTCCAAAATGGCACAAACCACAATTTCATATCTAACATAATTTACTATTGATTTACAAAAGGAGGTACATGGCTCACGTAGCCCAAAGGTGTACATGGTTTTTATTTTACAAAAAAATACAAAATATACAGAAATTATTTTTTAAGATTAATCCGCCTTTCATCCCTTGTTGCTCAAAATTAATCCACCTTTCATCCCTTGTTCCTCTTTCGGTGTTGCCATGACTACTCAAAATGGAGGAAGAGTCAAAACCACTCAAATAAGAAAGGTTATTATATTTTCTTCTTCATAGAGCATAAAGGTTATGGGCCAAAAGCCTCAAGATATAGGCTTGGTAAAGGTTTTCAATAAATTATTTAAAATGTTACAAGGTCCAAATGCCACAAATTTTTATGAATTCTAAATAAAATCCAAGAATCTAAAGCAAATATATATTTTAATTATTTAATTTCTTAGTGTTCAAAGATATCACAAATTTGTCTAACAAAATCCAAAGAAAATGTATATTTTAGTTAGGCATCTCCGACAGCTAGGTCTTGGTTACCCTCACTACCAAAAGAACTCACCAACAACTCTTGGAATAATCTTACAACTATCATTGGATTAGCCTCATAACCCCAAAGAGGTCACTCATGGCTAGGTCTTGGCAATAGCCTCACTATTAACATCCTCAACAACTAAGGCATACATATCATTGAAAAGATAGACCTTAACTATGCCTCATTGCATACCACTAGACTCAACTACTCAACGGCATGGCATCAACTAAATCAATAGCCTCACATGAATTTATGAATCAAAATGCATGGTAGGAAATCCATTCAACAACCCTTGTTCTCGTGAGGTGGGTCTCACTAAAGAATACTCCACTGTTACATATAGACGAGGGAATCTAAAAGATTTGGGGCTCCCACTACCAACTAAGCAAAATTGATCCCAAAAATATTATTATTTTATTCCAAAAGTCTAAAAAGTGCCCAAAATGACCAAAAAATCCATAAAAGCTCAAATTTTATAAAATTCTAGTAGAATCTTGTTTATGTCATAAGTAGATCCCAAATATTCATAAAATATCCAAGAGCAAGTTGGGCATAATTTTTACAATTTTTGAAATTCATTAAAAAATAGAAAAAGGTACAAACAAGTTGGGCATAATTTTTACAATTTTTGAAATTCATTAAAAAATAGAAAAAGGTACGAACAAGATTAAAATATTGTTTTTTTTAAAAGCCCAAAATTACAAAAATCCCACAGCATCTTGGTGTATTAATTAAAATCATAGAAGATTAATAGAACGGAAAGCAGAGAGGAGAGATAGAAAATTCATAGCAATATGGGGCATCCCATGTGAAAGGAAAACAAAATAAACTTCGTTACTTGCATTGGCAAGGTTTTTAGAATTTTCTTATGTCTTCCTTTTTCGCCTAATGCCCTCAATTGGTTTTTAGTTTGCTTTGCCTATTACACTGAAACCCTTCTTCAAACTACAACGAGATGTATTTAGGCCACTATTTATTTATAAGGAAAAAAATGAAAGAAACTTGGCCAAATTAACTTCAAAACACAGAGGAAAAACAAAAACATTTTTGGAAACATTTGATAAAACACTAGTTTGCAAAAATGTAGTTGCAAAATAATGATAGCCAAAAACCAACGGCAATCGATGAAGCTGCAGGGAAAAAGATGAGAGGCGATGGCAAAACAAAATATGCATTATGCATAATGCATGTATGTATTATGCATATTATGCATACACATGTATTATGGCGTTGACTTTCTACTTTGATTTTTTATTAATTGTAATTTTAATTTTATCATTTTCATAGGTTTATTTGTAATTTTTCTCCTTCCCTTAATACCCCATGCCCAAATGGCCATAACATACACATTGGGACTCCAAATTAAATTTCGTTTAAACCTACATTCTTTATCAAGTGTTTTAGCAGCTAATATGTTGAAATCTTACCTAAGCTTCACTTATCATAGTTTCCCAATTCAAATGCCGAAACTTTTATGTATTTTAGTAAATTAGAAAATGTGAATCTCCGTAACTTCAATTCTAGTGAACCAAATGTCAAAACCTATGTTTTCAAAATCCCAGACACTTGGTAAGGTTAGATTTTAGGTAAGACATCATCCTAAGGTACTTCCTTAAGAATTGTGATTTATGCAATGACAAAAGGTAACAAGGGATATGATAAAGTATTATATAAGCACATGTTCATAATAAAATAGTAATAAGATAAAAAGATGCATAACTAGACGTGCATAATAAAGCATAAATGTGCATAAAGAAATAAATATGCATAGCCAAATACTTGTAAAGACATGATAATTGATAAAAGAAAAACTTCCTAGGGTAATTGGATTTTAACATTTAATCATAAAATATAAAGTAAATCTATGACCAAGCTCCAACAATAGTAAAATAATGAATACAAAACTTTAACAAAACATCCTATCAAGTGGGTTGCATTCACTTATGTAGGAAACTAGTAACAACGACAATCATAACAATAATGATAGTAATGCAATCCTATGTTTTAATTAAGAGTATTAAAGCTAATTCATTGAAACACATCTAAAAATGTTAAAGGATTAATCAAACCCATGACTTGGGACTTGGAACTTGGAACTTTCAAATTAAGAGTCTTACCACTAGGCTAACACCTCATTGTTCAAATTTTTAACAAAGGCTATACATATGGTAATCTAAAGAACATCTTTATGTTGGCTTATATGAAAGATATGCAACATCTTCATCTTTGAAAATGAGAAACTCGTTCTCTTCTAAGCCTTTGTTATTCAAGTTATTATTCTTACCAAAGAGTAGTGTATTGCTACACATTGAACTAAATCTCTAAAAATAGCTAACTTTGTTATTCTTCACAAACTGGCAAATTCTACTATTATAGATGCCTTTCTACCATAGTCCATTTTCTATGCATATGGATGGAATTGCTTCTTCCTTACCTTTTTAACATCTTTCTTCAGTGTTGGAGGAGGGATCATTTGCACCTAGATTGAGTGTGGGAGACAAGAAAGTGAAGATCAATTTCACCATCAGTATAATCCTCACTAGTTTTCTTGTGATGGCCTTTTCTTGGAAAGAATGCTAATAAACAAAATGGTGACACAGTTTCTTTATGCAACACATAACACCTTTGATCCATGAAGGATAATAACATAAAGGAGAGTTTGCAAAACCTTGGTAACTAGCAACCAAAGAGATTAATGAGTTCCTATTTTGGTATAGGATTAATTGATTATCTAGTAGATGAATTCACTTGTTGTGGTCCCTAAAGAATAGCATGATCATTAAAACCCCAATGTTCTTAAAAGATGTGATGTGCAAGGTCATTACTAAAGTGTTGATTACAGGAATTCCCATATGATTCTTGATATTGTCTAACCCATGATTACTAAATAAAGAAATATTACTAAAAATGGAAATTGTCACACACCAAATTTTAACCATATATGATTTATAAAACTGTTTAAAGAAACATGATAAATAAAACTTATGTTGTTAGCAAATCCTTAACAAATATGCACTTATAAAATCATATAAGCATTTAAATATTTAAAAACTTAATAAATTAAAAATTAGTTGAAAAAAACATAATAAAACATTTATGGCCACCTTGGCCTCCTTGCAATATGAATCAAAGTTCAATGGAAAATCCACACTTAAAGGCTAACCTACAAATCCATTGAATTGCCAAATTATAACATGAAATACAAAAAATAGATGATTTTTCATCTGATGTTGATCCTTTTTCTTATTTCAACTTGGTCACCTCCAAAGCTTCCTACTAAATTTGCATGGAAGACATGCAAGAAGGGTTAGTACGCCTTCAATGTAGAGAAAATCCATCTTGTGGCTCTAAGAAACATGACTAGATGATGGGGCCCACACTACAAAGTACACGATTATAACCAACAATAATCACGACTCAACTTATCCATTAATTAATACCATTAACACTACCATTAGTGTCTATCATTAACTCATGATTTTCCCTAGGTTTTTATGATATTCCCATGATGTTTCCAACATTGGATGTTTCAAATAATTACAAGGTTGATACTAACTTAATAGCCATCAAGGATTATTTGGTGTAATGCCTTACTTGTTTAGGCCAACCCTCATGCAAAATAAGAATAACTATTGGGTAGAATCCTCACGTATGTCTAGAATAACTATTGTGTTATGTTTTGGCTAGAATCAACCCTATAGTTACCCTAGGTCTTAGCTCATCGCTACCATCTTAGATAAGCTTTGTTATTGACTACAATACCACTAGATTGATGGGACAACTCCAAAGTCAACTTAGATGATAAACTAACCAATTTTGCACCTATTCCCTTCTTACAAAACATTTTGTTAATGAATTCTACTAATATTGACTACAATGCCCCTAGGTCAAAGGCCAAATCAACCATACATTTGATGTTGAAAACCTCATAAGAATACCATAAAAACCTAGGACATATTATAAGTTAATGCTAGGAACTAATAATAATATTAATGGTATTAATTTAAAAATAAGTTAATTAGTAATTTTTGTTGATTCTAATAGTGTGCTTTGCAGCATGGGCCTCATCTTCTAATCATATTTCTTAGAGCTACTAGGTGGATTTCTTCTTTGGTGAAGGTGTACTAACCCTTTCTACATATGTTCCATGCAAATTTAGTAGGAAGTTATGAAGTTGACCAAGTTGGATTAGGAAGAAGGACCAACATCAAATGAGAAATTATCTACTTTTTGTATTTGATGTTATAATTTGGCCATTTAATGGATTTGTATGTTGGCCTTAAATGTGAATTTTCCGTTGAACTTTGATTCATGTTGTAAGAAGGCCTAAGTGGGCATAAATGTTCTATTATGAATTTTGAAGTGGTTATTAAGTTGTTAAGTTTTTTTAAGTATTTAAATGCTTATATAGTTTTATAAGTACTTAATTGTTAAGGGTTTATTAAGAGCATAAGTTTTATTTATTATGCCCCTTTAAGTGATTTTATAAATTATATATGGTTACAATTTAAGGAGTGACAAAATTAATATAAAGTAATAGCCAACTATGAGTGCATGGCTACTCTATCAACCTTTCATCACATTCCTAGATTTACAAGTTAACTACTAGGTGAACTAGGTTAACTAACTTCTGAATGAACCAAGTTAATTGTAAGTAACACTTAAGGCCTTGATGCACTCTTTCTACCATTACTAATTGATGAGTGGCTAGGTACACCTACACCCAACCATGCAAATCACTAAGGCATTATGTGCAATTTGGTTGAATTCCATGGACCTATTGTTATCTAGTACACTACTTTCTCTAGGAAGTGAAACGAGCATTAAGAATGTTCATTGTCTTCCCAACTACACTTGTGAGGCTCAAGGGTATGGTTCAAGTGTAATTAAGGTATATAATTTTTTATTGTTTTATGTTTTATAGATGTGATCACCTACAATAGGAATGAAAAGTGAAATAATTTAAAATCTAGCTTGTTTACTACCTATCTAGCCTAACACAAGTAACTGTCCCACTTTCCTAGACACATCTTGAACACATATAGCACTGCTAGGCTACCACATGTTAAGCATTGTTGGGTTACCAAGTACTATATGAATACTGGAAGTGGTCGTGCTTGTGTTCATTAACTGCTAGAAATAAATTACTTAATTCAAATGCAATAAAGTAAAGAGTAAGAAAGTAAAATGCAATAAAGAAAATATTAATATATTTTCAATGCTGCAAGGATTGTCAAAAGAGTTTGTTTTATTCCCATTACACTACTGCGCTCAAGTACATCAATGCTCAAACAAAGAACTATACACACTGAGACTTCCTCTACAGGCACTTAGAAAATATTCTAACTCTGAGGAAAATAAATGGCAAGAGCTTCGCTACTCTAACTGAAAACTAGCTTGAAAACTAACTCAAAATAGGAGCCTAGGTGCTATATGTATAAGCCAGATTATATACCCTGATGTCGAATACCCAACGTCAGATCTAGGCCCTAACTTCGTGTATGCGACATCACATAACCGATGTTAGAGCAAATAGAAACACATTCATCATACCCCCACAATTGAATGAAAACTATTCATTGAGTGAAGAGGAGGAGGAACAGGTTCTTTACAACATAATATATTGGGTAGGTATGGGATTGTTGACTAACATACAGATTGACTCAGATGGAACATACAGACTCTGCATGCCCAAGTGTATAGAATTACAATTTTTTACAAAATGGGGTGTTCAAGATAAGAGAAGGGAACACCCTAGATAACAATGACATTCAACAACTCTTGGCAACAGAAGAATGAGAGAGAGAGAGAAGAGATCCTATGATTACAAAGGATCTCCATTGTGTGGTATTGTTGCATCATCCTTGGTGAAGATAGTCCCACTTCCAATCCATGATTCCCACTATAATCACAAAAAAATCATGAATTAGTATGCAATGTGCAACACATAGCAGTTAAATGCCTTGTCTCGTCGATGGTTACACTTAGCTAGGTTGTGATTGTGGTAGATTGGTTCCTTTGGTAGTGTTAGCAAGAAGGTTGACAAATAGGGTAAATTAGATATGCGGTCCATTAAATTTGGAAAAAGCTCAACACAAAAAAATATTTGAAGAGTGTATAAGAATTTGCAATAATAAAAAGGAAGGTTCATTGAAAAATGTTGTGAAGATGTGCACAATTAGATGCCATTGATGGGGTAAACAAAAAGAATTTGATTGTAAAAGTGTCTAAAGGTAAATAACTTAACTAATCCAATCAAAAGATATGCAAGTGGGTCCTCCCCAAAGCAGACATAGGCCTTTTATGCCCTTGCATGACTTCAAACCAAAGAGTTCGTGGCCTCTATGGATGATTAATGGTTACAAAAGATTAACTACAAAAAACCTGAAAGAAACTAACCAAGAATTTTGATACATGAAACCAGGACATCGAATCAAGGACATGAAACCAATAGTAAGGTAAGATATGGAAAGCAGATATGGATGAGAGAGAGAGAGAGAGGAATGGAGTTCCTAATTATGATCACATGAAGTCCCTTATGGCTTTTGTGGTTAAATGACTTGATAGGATCCATCCTTAGTCTAGACCAAAACCAACCACATTCAGTAACTTCACATCATCATTCTAAGACCAATCCATCCCCTGAGACACAAGAGTGCTCCCACAAAACAACCACCATTCCTTATTAGAGAAAGAGTAGGAAGTGAGGAAGGGCCTTAGTTAGAGGGGACTAGTCCCATAACTAGTGCTTGTAGCCCATTTATTCTATCTAAGGGATGTGCTTTAAATTCCCATTATTTTTTTAAAATTGAAACCACATCATGCAAAGACTCATGCATTTATTTTTTCCAAGAAGTGTGCTTTGAATTCTCATCATTTGTATTTTTTTTGTTTTTCTAATGAGAACCACACAATGCAAGGACTTATTCAACTTCCTTTTATTGGATGACATGGAACAGTAAGAAGTCCATGAAAATAGACATGCACCTAGGCAAACAAAAAGACATAAGGAATACTGAATCCCCTTAAAGCCACACCCTGTTCAAACTTTTCAATCCTTTTCGATTCTGGAAACTACCAAATTCATAAATTTATTAAAGTTTTATTAATGAAAAAGGGACTGCATGTTTCCAGAACCAGGAAAACCATAGAGTTTTGGATGGGTGGATGTTGTAGACTCACTGCCTATTGCATGAAAAAGAAACCATGTCCTAATTATCCATAACAAAATTCAAAGCTAGAAACTAGACACCAATAATCAAATAACAAAAATAGTCTATACCACCATCAAGTAACACATTACCAATGTACCTAGCACTTATTAACAAAACATTAGGAAATCACAACAAATAAAGTAAAAGAAAGTGTAAAATATTCAAGAAATAGCAAATGTGCTAATGATGGTGTAAAACAAAAATTAGAGAAGATTAATAACATGAAAACAAAAAGATGTAAAATAAAGAATGTGTAAAACAAAAAGTTATAAAAGAAAAAAAATGTGTAAAACAAAAAACAAAAAAATGAAAAATTGAGGGGCCACTTGTATGGTTAGCATGAGTGGCCATCTCCCCCACGACTAAGTTGAAAAGAGGAGATCCAAAATATGGAGCATGGTTGTCCATTTGATGAGGTGCTTGTTATGTTAGTTAGTGCATGCTCATGGAAAGGTTTGATCTTTTGAATGTTAACTATTTTTTTTTTTTGTTTTAGCTCTTAGGTTTATAAATCATCATGACCTTAGAAGAAAAAGTCTCATAAATGATGTAAGGTCCTTTCCACAACATTTGGAACTTAGTTCATCAAGGTACATGTGTGGGGTTCCAGTAGAGAACCTTATCTCCTAATTGAAATTTGACTTTTCTAATTTTTAGGTCATAATGCTTTTTCTTGTAGGCCTTATGCAACTCATTAGATGATAAGGCTACTAATTGATTTTCATCTAGCAGGTTGAGATTCATCAATTGTTCTTTTGGTGCTAGACTCAAGTTAAGGTCAAGGTGTATAGAGCTTGGATTGAATAGGAAGTGTTGGTAATTTTTCATACATAAGCTCATAGGGAGAGTAGCCTATAGGAAGTTTTCATGTTGAGCAGTATGCTCAAAGGGCATCATTGAGTTTTGTGCTCCAATCCTTTCTATACTTGCTAACAGTTCTTGTTAGTATCCTTGTGATTTCGCTATTGGTAACCTTAGCTTAACCATTAGCTTGGGGGTGGTAGGATGTTATAAGTTTATGTTCAACTCCCAAGTGTTGCATGAGCTTTCAAAAAGTAGTACCTATAATGTAAGTTCTATTATTAGAAATTAATGCATGTGGCACACCAAAACTATTTACAACATTTTGTTGTATAGACTGAGCAGCAGTAGAAGATGTACAATTGATGATGGTTGCTACTTCTGCCCATTTCATATAATAGTTAACAACAACTATGATGTACAACTTTTCATCTGACATGGGTATGATGGAACCCATGAAATCAATGCCCCAGATGTTGAAGGGTTCCAGTGGTGGAATTCATTATTGAGGTCCCTTCATTCAAGTAATCATTCCACCATCTCATTGGCATCATTCACAAGAGCGAACATAATGGTGAGCATCCCTAAAGAGTGTCAGCCAATAGTACCCTACCACTAGGATTTTAATGGCCATGTGTCTCCTAGCATAGTGTCCTCCATAAGGACCTTCATGAGTATCTTGGAGAATGCGTAGTTGATCGACATCAGGGACACACCAACGAACCAAGCCATTGGCACACACCTTGTAGAGGTGTCCTTTGATCTCCATGAAGTGTTTTACCTGGTGAAGAAACTGTTGTTTCTTCTAATGGTCCAACCCCTGTGGCATTTCTTGAGTGAGAAGATAGATGAGAATGCCATAATATCATTTTGGATCATTGGGCATTTTTTTAGTTATTGTCCCAACATCAAGAAACATGTTAGATAATGGATTTTCTTCCTCTTTGTCATCCTATCGTAATCGAGACAAGTGATCAATGACCACCCTTTTGATCTACCATTGTAAGATCAAATTCCTACAAGATCACCAACCACCGTATGACAAGGAGGCTCACTATTGGCTTGTTCATCAAGAAGTGGATGGCACTATGATTTGTGTGTACAAACATCTTATATCTAAGCACATAGTGCCTGAACTTCTCTAGAGAAAATATCACCACCATCAATTCTTTTTCTATAGTAGTGTAGTTCAGCTGTGCATCCACAATGCTTCAACTAGCACAATGGATGTAATATGGATATTTTTTATCATCTAATTATGTTAGCACAACTTCCAAGGCATAATTCGATGTATCTATCATAATATGAAATGGTCTAGACCAGTCAGGTGCTTGTAGGATTAGAGTTTCTACAAGCTTTTCTTTTAGTTGATGTAATACTTTTTCACATTCTATGGTCCAGACAAAGGGAGCATCTTTATTTGTTAGCTCCACCAATGGTTTTGTAATCTTAGAGAAATTCTCTATGAATCGTTGGTAGTAGCCACTATGTCCAAGGAATGACTGAACATCTTTAATTGTTTTTGGTTGGCAAGTTATTCCTTGGATAATCCTTATTTTTTTAGAGTCCACCTCAATTCCTACTTGTAATATTCTATGCCCCAGTACAATGCCCTCTTAGACCATTAAGTGACTTTTCTACCAATTGAGCCACAAGTTAGTTTTGACACATTGTTTCAACACTTGCTCAAGGTGGTCAAGGGCTTGCTCAAATGTAGCTTCATGGGTGGAGAAGTTATCCATGAAGACTTCCATACTACTACTAATCTGCTGTTGAAAAATGCTAAGCACCAAGCATTGGAATGTGATAGGAGCATTGGATAGACCAAATGGCATCTTGCAATATGCAAAAGTCCCCTAGGGATTCATGAAAATTATCTTTGCTTGGTCTTCTGGTGCAATTTGAATATGGTTATAGCCATTATAACCATCTAGAAAGTTGTAGTAGCAATGCCTAGATATTACGTTGAGCACCTAATCAAAAAATGAAAATGGAAAATGATCCTTAAATGTTGCCATATTTAGCAGCTAAAAATTGATGCAAACCTACCATTTGCCACCTTTCTTTGGCACAATCATGAGTGGACTAACCCACTCACTATCCACAATGGGATAAATGAACCCTACCTTGAGGAGTTGCTTGATTTCCTCCTTGATGATCTGCTCCAATTTGGGGTTCAATCACCTCTATGGCTATCATTTTGGCTTCATGGCTAGGTCAATGTAGATGTGATGCTAGCATATCCTAGGATCAATCCTTGTGAATTCAAGATATGACCAAGCAAAAACTGCTGATCATTTTTCAACTATCTTCAATGGCATCTTTTTCTATTCTGAAACAAGTTTTACATTGATTATAACTAGCTTCCCATTTTTCAAAAACACATATTCCATTCTGACTAGTAGCATTTTTAGTTCGAGGAGCTCTTACTTGAGTTTTCAAGAATTTCCAACTCTTCCTAGTGAGTATCATCATTTGTGTCATTAGAGAGTTGGCAATGAACTTGCTCCAGTTCATCCATGCTTGTGACATATGCACATGTCAAGCTCTTAGTTGATTTCAAAATCAATGGTTAGCAACTGGGTGCCCTCCTATTTTGTGGCTGCTGCGTACAGACATCTTTCAATTTCTACTTCTGGTGCACGTTGTTTACATGTAGAGATAGATGCTTGCTTTATGGCCCAAAGTTTCTGCACACAATTGCACCCTATATCGTTGTACATGATGCATGGAACCCTCTTCTTCTTGATCTTTCCAAATGCATTTTTTATAGATATTTCTAGGGAAAGATCATGGATGCGTATTCTTACATCAATGATGCTCGACCATGCCCTTCCCATGATGATTAGAAAATCCCCTTTGCAATTCTCTACTTTGATTACTAGGACATTGGCAGGATAAGATCACCCATAGACAATGATCACAATGTCTTCTACTAGTCCCAATGGAGTAGTGATGGACTGGTCTACCAATTCTAATCTTATGTTGCTCTTCTTAAAAGGAGGTAGGTTCCAAGTAGTGTACATCTCATGAAAAATTAAATTAACACCAAAATATAAATTGATAGGAGCCTTGCATGGTTCATTCCTATCAATGTGCAAATAAATTAGAGGACTTCTAGGATTAGCTAATTTTCTGGGAAGCTTGCTAGCACTGATTTAATCAGATATAGTATGAGTAAGCATGATGGTATGGATCCTAGGCAAACTTTGGTTTGAAAGAAACTCAAAAGTATTAGGTACAGAGGAAGATGTAGGAGCAAGGTGGTTAACCATGGGTGTATGCAAAGGATTAGGTGGATTACGAGGTCGAAAGAAAGGTCTTTTCTTTGATCAAGCATTCAACCCATTTGACAGATGAATCGGTTGTAAGTTAATAGCCCTCATAGCATTGCATTGTTGCAATTGAGCTAATATTTCACCTTGCATAGGTGGAGTAGGTGGAAGCTGTTCGACTAGAGTAGCAGCATGTGTAGGGATAGGAGAAGGATAAGGGTACAAAGCGGTATCCCTTCTTTCATGTGGAGAATGAGCTCAATAATAATCTGAAGGGTGGTAGTGAGGCTAGAAATTAGAGACATAATTAGAGGATTCATGTGGAGATAGGGGTTGCTAAACATAATAACCATATGGATCAGGCTACCAGTAAGGGTATTGCTATCTTGGTGGTGCTAGCACCCATGATTATGGTTGCTGCCACTATTGATACTACTCATATGGTTGCAGTGAAGCTTCATTTGGATAATACAATTGTTGTTGGTGGAATTGCTTGAGATTACCTTGAGGATAAGGTAACCTTTTGGATGCTCTTCTTTGTGTAAGTCGTGGATGTAAGGCATACATTCTAGAATTTTGTAGATGTGACACACTGAGGCAACATCCCTTAGGATGTTCATAGTGACAGACATCACACCCATGATCATCATCTGATTCACTATTTGCAACTTCTTTGATCACAACAATCTTACCTTTGCCTTTATGATATGCACATTCAGCTTCCTTGTGCCTCCTGTGCTCATGATCACTACCTTATTCTTTAGACTCTTCAACGATTTTGAGAATAGCTTGGAATCTGTTATCCATTAAGTCCCATGAATAATCAGCCTTAGCTGTAAGTTCATATTGAAATTTTTGAAGTGGCAAGGTTTTCTTATTCATCCCCACATCAATTATGGACTTATCCTCATTGTCACAAAATCAAACCTCCCTCTTGCGAATGGAGGGATCACAATTGTACTCTTTTGCACTTTCTCTTTTTCTTAATTTGCCCTCCTCCTTAGCTACCTACTCAATTAATTTTTGTATCTGATGGGCACTTAATTTTGATAGTCATCCTTGGGCATAGACACCAAGGGTTCTCCTCATCTCTGATCAAAGCCCATCTACAATGTGTCGAAGTTGATCTAATTGAGAATAATCATGGCTAGGATATTTGTGCATCAAAGAATAGTATCAGCCGATGGCAGCATCCAAGGGTTCATGCATTTCTTATTTCCATTCTTGGATTTGCCTTCTCAAGTTAGACACTTTAGAGTACATTTGATATTTATCATTAAATAACTAAAGCATGGTACTTCATCGCCTGATAGATTTTGGCTCTAAGGATCAATACCAATTCTCTGCTTCTTTAATGAGTGTCTTGGGGAACAACTTAAGTTTTTGTCACTCATTCTTTATGTTCTACAAGGCACATGCATCTTGGAAAGCTTGGAGATGNTTCATTCTTTATGTTCTACAAGGCACATGCATCTTGGAAAGCTTGGAGATGATTTTGTGGATCAGAGTTATATCCCTCTTCAAATCAAGGAATATTGTTTATGTCTAACCTTTTGATCTAACTATTCTTCACATGCCTTGTTGGAATTCTTACTACCTCTGTGATATTAAGCATACTTCAAGTAGTAAGCAAAGGCTCATCGAGGCCTTGATCATGGTGCCTATGATGCCCTCTACTACCCCTTCGTTCATGGTGATCTACCTCTCTTGAATGTTTATGCCCTTAATCTTGCCTTCCTCAATGATCCCTTTGGTCATTTTGGTCCAGTCGATCATTTCATTCATTTTGATCATTTTCATCACAGTCTCACCTATTGCAATCACGATCAGAGCTAGAAGAAGATGATGATGACCATGATCTTGATCTTGCTTTTTATCTACATCCTTGCCTTGACTTGCCCCTCCAAATCTGTCTTTGTCATTGGATCCCTTATTACCAAAACTAGGATTGTGAATTGTGGATTGCAAGTTTTGGTTTTAACCTCCATCACTAAAGTCAAAAAGAGGAGTTTCATTAAATGGAAAATCCCCAGAGAACAGTTCCCCACTAACTTCTTCGTACAATAGGAATGGAGAATCATTAGGTCCTTTTTGCTTCAAAAATTCATAGCACTGTTCTAGCTATCAGTTCTACAGAAATTGTGCTTCGGTGAGATGATAATCCCTAGCATTAGTATCTTCCACAATATACTCTGCATGGTGGTCTTGGAGACCACATCATGTAAGCATTTGGTAGAGAATTACAGGAACAACTTAATCGGGCAGCAACATAATGTTGCCCTCCATGTTGAGCCATCGCAGCTATTCATCCTGGTGTAGGATGAAGGTGAAGTTTGGTACATACTCATCAAGATGAGTATATACAATTTGATATTGTTAAGGTACTAGATGATAAGCTTTATTAGAATTGGATAGAGAATCACTCTTGTGAGACGAAGACATTTTCAATTAGCAAATAAAAATCATAATGTGCTTTTGAATATTTGTTGTAGTAATTGTAAGATAAGATATGACTCTAAGGTTCATTCCAACAATTTAAATACTTTTCTCTAGGTCCTATATAGTGCATGAAATAACCAAAATATCCCCCTCAACAACACCAATGATGAGTGGCTAAGTATCCCTACGCCCAACCATACAAATCACTAAGGCATTACATGTGATTTGGTCGAATTCTGTGGACCTATAGTTATCGAGTACACTAGTTTCTCTATGAAGTGAAATGAGTGTTGAGAACATTCACTATCTTCCCAACTACAATTGTGAGGCTCAAGGGTATGGTTTAAGTGTAATTGAGGTATATGATTTTTTATTATTTTATGTTTTATAGATTTGATCATCTACAACAGGAATGAAAAGTGAAGTAATTTAAAATCTAACTTGTTTACTACCTATCTAGCCTAACACAAGTAACCATCCCACTTTCTCGGACACATCTTAAACACATATAGCATTGTTGAACTACCAAACGTTAAGTGTTAATGGGTTACCAAGTACTATATGAATGCTTGAAGTGGTCATGCTTGTGTTCATTAAATGGTGGAAATAAATTGCTTAATTCAAATGCATTAAAGTAAACAGCAAGAAAGTAAAATGCACTAAAGAAAATATTAATCTGTTCTCAGTGCTACAAAGATTATCAAAAGAGTTCATTTTATTCCAATCACACTGCTATGGTTAGGTATGTTAATGCTTGAACAAAGAACCATACACACTTAGACTCCTTCTACGAGCACTTAGAAAATATTCTAACTCTGAGGAAAATAAATGGCAAGAGCTTTGCTACTTTGACTAAAAACTAACTTGAAAACTAACTCAAAATAGGATCCCAAGAGCTATATTTATAGGCTAGAGTATATACCCCAACGTCGGATACCCAATGTTAGATCTAGGCCCTAACATCGTGTACGCGACGTTGCAGCTTCGATGTCACGTACGCAACATCGGAGCAAACAGAATCACATTTCATCACTATTACAATGGAAAATATGGCAATATTGTATAAAAATTATTAATTAATTATAAGAAGTAAAATGTAGGAAATGTAAATCTATGATAAGTGAAAGTGTTGCAATATACCTAAATCTTGATCTTCATTACCAAATCATGGTTATATCTAGGTACAATCACTTAAATATAGACTCGAATAATAAACTTAATACACATGCTATAGGCACTTGCTAACTATTATAATTCATAGAAAGAAATTGCAAGAATTCTACTATTGTGGACTAAAACTTGTTAATAATGCACTTTCCATCACACACATATATATGCATTGTCGTTAGATGAGTTGGTGCATTTGCATTAATGCATTAGCAGATGCACCCATGCAAATGTGCATAAGTTGATGCACCATCACAACATTTGAAGTTTAAACTTATAGCCTTATAAATTGATTTATGAAAATTCAAGTAGACCATTATTAGAATTCTAAACAATTATAGTTTTTTCTATACTATGTACAAGATTAAAAAGTGGACTTTATAGCGACATTTAGGTTATAGAGAATTTGATACTTAGACCAACTAATCCATCAAATATATATGTAAATAAATAAAAGAGAAGTAATGACAAGCTTACATCATGTATTGCAAATATGTGAATGCTTAATAGTCCCTGATGGTACAAGAATTGGATATGGCATTACAACCAAAAATATCTTACCATTCCTATGAAATTATTATTAAATTTTCAAAAATCATTAATAAAACCATAAGTGTTTTATAGAAATGGAGTTTGAAATAATTATACCTTTAAAAAAGAATCTAGTTTTAAAAATGAGAATCTTTCTAGTAATTACTATATATAAGCTTACCAATGTAATTTGTTATTTATTATCCAATTTGGTTGATCATGCAGGTAGAGGTGTAAGGTGTGCAATAAAGCCAATAGATAGGTGAAGTAAGTCACATAGCTATACCTGCTTTTTCAACCCTGTTGACATGTTGATATGTAGGAATGGCTTCCTTAGGTACATTTTTAGGTAATACTCCTTATACTTGCAAACTTTCTCCTTATTGCACATCTAGGTCATGTTCTACTTTACCACTTGTACTGCGATATAGTGATCTTTATCCTACTTCCATTTTAAATTTGATCCATTCTCTACATTTTAGCAAATGTGATCTCAATATCTCTAGCTCTAGCCTCCATCCTATCCAACTCTCTTTTTTTCCCAAGGGAAGGTTGCTAAATGGTTGCATAAAGGATTTAATTATGTTCACATTGCTAAACTTAAAAACATCTACATCCATTTCCATTTTAACTACCATCATAAGAATCCCTACTAGATTGGTTTGGTAGATAAATGATTAAAGTCCTTCAAAGATGCAATCATAACTAAAAAAAAGGTAGGCTTAAAACTGATGCTCTGGTAGTCACCCTTTTCAACTTCACGCTTGCTCCCAGAGATAGAAACCTATATATAGCTCATTAATGCTAATGGTATATATACTTGTAGAAATGGAATATAGAAGTATCTATACAACTATAGTAACTAGATTAAGTTTCAAACTATTTTCCTCTGTGAATATCAAACATTACTCCCTTTTGACAAATAAGCAGTTTCAAATGCATCAACCAACATAGAATATGGAGCTAAAATTAACACGAAGGATTTGCCAATTCATACAACCTATCCCTAGATTGATAACTCAGTTGAAAATTTTTATAATTTCATTGCATCTACCAAAGCTAGGGGAAAGAAAAAATATACTATAATGTTAAACTTAAAACTCCAATTTTTACTTAAAAGGATCCTTTTCTTGTTACCAAAACCCAACAACCAATGATAGAAACTCTATTTTTCAAAGGTAAAATTACCTTAGTTCCAAGTATAAAATATTTTAGGATGCTTAAAAACCTAGACGAAATAGAGTAAAAATTAAAGGAGATACTAAGGGAGAAAGGACTAGATGCTAATATGTCTAGTACAATTAGGAAAAACTTAAAAGATCAAAAGGGAGAATCTTCCAAGACACAAGAAATGGATGAATCCTGTTCTCATCCTATTGCACTAAAACATAATAATAGCTATCATGGTGTAGAGTGTAACACTTTGCTAAGCATTAATGCAAACCTAGATTCTCCTAACTCAAATGATGATTTCAAAAATGAATTCATCTCAAAAGTCCTCATAGGCTCAATAGAACAAGACAAAGAAAAGACTCATATAATGTTCTAAAAACTTTCTTTTGAACCTCCTCCTAATATCATAAAACTATAAACTAGATAAACACTCACCTTAACTGAACCCTATATAGTACTAGAACATGTCTTTTAGAAGTTAGAAAGAATAGATTTGAATCAGGAAGTTAAGTTCAATATTTTAATGCTGGTTACCTAAGCAAGAAGTTCCTAAAACCAAAACCTCAATTATCCTTAATTATGAAGCTTCTCTAAATTCCCCATCAAAAACTGTAGCTAGAACTAAAGCTAGTACTAAGCCTAAAACAACTAGATATAGACTTACTAGAGAAGAAAAATGTAAGGCTAAAATTAACTCAAACCAAGAAGAAGGATCCACACTAATGGAACATGATCATGAATGAAGTAGTCAAGGAGATGAATAACCTGTAGGCCAATTAGAAAAATTTCCACAAGTATCTTCTAGACTCATGAGTGAGAAGGATCCCATGTATTGTATTGATAACTTAAATATAGAGGATAGAACTAAACTAATTGATAGAATTATTGGGGTCACAGACAAGCAAGTATTCTTAGAACAGAAAATGCCCAAACATGCTATTCAAAATTGTGTGTTCAATTTTGTTGGAAATCTAAGAAAATGGTGGAATCAAATTCCTATAGATATCTAGAATCAACTTCTAAATGGTCCACCTAGTTAATCATAAGTGTCTTAACAAAATAATTCATTCATGATAAGACCAACCTAGAAGATGAATATAGAGAGAAATTTCTCTACTCACATTTATAAGATATAAATGACACAAAACCATATCTAGCCAAAATGGAAGAAAGGATTTTAGGATCTTTTCCCCTAGCATTTTCAAAGAAGTATAAACATGAGCTAGATTCTATTGGTTACAACATTGAAAACATAAGGTTAGGACGTAAAAACAAATGCATCTAATGAATTTTGGGAAGCAAGCTTAAAGGAAGAGCAAAATAGTATCATCCATATTTGCCATGATGCCTTTGGCAAATTCACTAATGCACAACTTAATTATCATAGCACTTACAAGGAACTCTTAGCTATTATAAAGGAAGTAGAGAAGTTTAGGTTATTTCTACACAATAATGAATTTACTATTAGAATTAATCTTAAACATTTTAATCAGTATCTAAGTATTGAGGTCCTAAGTAAAGTTGTCCATACTAGGCTCATCCAATGGTCTCTTTTCTTAGCAAATTTTGATTTTGAGACTAAATACATAAATGGTAAACATAATAGCCTAGAAGAATTTTTAACAAGAGCACCACCTCTCTTTATCTTTTATTATTTATTGTTTATGATTGTACAAGAGTTTTAATAAGAAAAGGATGGATTTGTTGTTCTTTGAAGTTTTCACATTTTTGGAAATCAAATGAAATCCACATGATGAGACTGATTCAAGAAGGATATTAGGACCAATGGAAAGAACATTATGAATGATATATAGATCATCTTTCTAGAGTCTCTCCACCTTCCAAGGTACATGCTTACTATTTCTTTGTAGGACTTTTTGATCCAAACCCAAATGGGAAAATTTAGACTTGTAACTCTTTTGAAATCCATAACCTATATTTCCAACCCTCTGTATGTGAGCATTTTGAAAATTGGCCATGGTACCAACCTACCCCTCTTCATGTCTATAAAATTGAGCAAAATCCCTGGATCCAACCCAATGATACCTTTAGACAATGGTGGTCTTTATTTTGGCATTCTCCTCTCCACTATCATCCTACTGATCCTAAGCACCTTGCTAAAAGAGATAATGGGATGCATGTCGATTATGTTTTTTTATGGATACCATGAAGTACAAAATGCCTATATTCAAACATTTAATAAATCCTGGCATATTTTTTGACATCTTACATTATTTGAAGAATGGATTGACATTTGCCTAGCTAGTTCTCTTTCTATCATGAAGTGTATACCAGTAATGAGTATGAAATTAATTATTTCTACAACCTACAATCACTCTATCCTTAGACACTTAAGTTGAGCAACCTTGATCTAGAAATCCAATGCCTTTGACAATATTGAAGGTATGTAGAAATCCTAAAAATTTTTGAAAGCACCTCTCCTACCAACTCCTAAGTGTGGAACTCTCTGACTTCTAATAATGAGGTGGACTTTGATGATTATTATAATTTCCCTAGTGATGCTTGATATCAGCATCTACAATAAAATTTTTCTACTATGTACAGTAATACTCATCATTATTTTACTCTCCTTATCTTTTCATTATTGAAGATAAGGATCTAGTTGTGTCATGTGAGTTATCATGCATAAAGATCTAGTAATGTGGTGTGAGTTCTCATGCACTTTAGAAAGTGTCTTGAACCCCTTTGGTGTGCTATAAAAGGGGATCATTGTAAATTCTAAAAAGCATAGGAAAAGAGAGATCTGAAGTGAAGCATAGCACTCCTTTAAAGCATTCCTTAGCTTGTGAATGTATTGGTCTAGTGTGTGATTTAGATGCATTTATGAAAATGAAAATTTCAAGATTGCATAACAATTAAGCATTTAACCACTTATTTTGCAAATAATATGAGACCTTGCTTATAACAATTTACCAAGCCTAAGCCATTATCCTTAAAGTAAGATTCTTATGCATTTTTATATATCTTATTTTGAAGCATCTTTAACTTATGCTTGTAATTGTAAAATAACAAAATAGCAAAATGTTCATAGCCTAATCATGTAAACAAATTAATCTACAATTATTAAATAATAATTTATTGCATGATTTATTTCACCATGATTAAATCAAACAAATCTCTAAAATATTTTTATTTATTTCAGCATCTAAAAGTGTGATGGATTTGGTATCATTTCTACTTGGGCAAGGCCAAAGTGCATAGTTTATGTAAATCCTCCCAAAGCATTTGAGTATAGTAGCATTTTTTCCTTATGTTCTGGTGAGTGGCAAGGTACCCCTACACCCAACAATACGAATCACTAAGGTGTTACGTATGATCCAGTCGAATTCCATGGACCTATAGTTATCTCGTATACTAGTTTCTCTAGGAAGTGAAATGATGTTGAGAATGTTCGTTGTCTTCCCAACTACACTTGTGAGGCTCAAGGGTATGATTTAAGTGTATTTGTGGTATATGAATTTTTGTCATTTTATATTTTATGGATGTAATCACCTACAACATGGATAAGGGTAGAGTAGATTGAAAACTAATGTCTGTTGCCTAGCTAACCTAACACAAGTAACGATCCCACTTTCCTAAACACATCTTGAACACATATAGCACTACTGGGCTACCAAACGTTAAGTGTTTTTGGGTTACCAAGTACTATATGAATGCTCAAAGTGGTTGTGCTCATGTTCATTAATTTCTGAAAATAAATTGCTTAATCAAATGCATTAAAATAAAGAACAAGAAAGTAAAATGCATCAAAGAAAATATTAAGCTATTCTTAGTATTGCAAGGATTGTCAAAAAAGTTTTTTTATTCCCATCACACTACTGCGCCCAAGTACATTAGTGCTTGAATAAAGAATTGTACACACTTTAGACTCCTTTTGTGGGAACTTAGAAAATATTCTAACTCTAGGAAGAAGAAATAGCAAGAGCTTCACTACCTTTCTTGAAAATTGAAAACTAACTATTCAAAACTAACTAATGAAAAATTGGAGCCCAAGCATGGTATTTATAGACTTGGGTTATACACCTCAACGTCAAATATCCAACATTAGATCTAGGTCCTGATGTCATGTACCAGACATCGCAGCTGACATCAAATGATGGTTCATCATACCCCCATGGCTGAATAAAAACTTGTCCTCAAGTGAAAAAGAGGAGGAACAAGTTCTTTACAACACATATTGGGCAGGTATGGGATTATTGACTGACATTACAAATTGACTCAGATAAAATATATAGACTTTGAGTGCCCAAGTATACAGAATTACAATTTTTACAAAATGGGGTGTTCATGAGAAGAGAAGTAAACACCCTGGATATCATTGACATCCAACACCTCTTGGTAGTAGGAGAATGAGAGAGAGAGAAGAGATCCTTCAATCACAAATGGTCCTCATTATGTGATATTGTTGCATCATCCTTGGTGAAGATAGTATTGCTTCTAGTTCATGCTTCCCACTGCAATCACAACAGAATCATAAATTAATATGCAATGTGTAATACATGATGGTTAAATGCCTTGTCTTGTTTAGGCTAGGTTGTCATTATGGTTGATTGGTTCCTTGGGTAGTGTTAGCAGGAAGGCTAACAGATAGGGTTAATTAAATTAAGTGGTCCATTAAATTTGATAAAGTTCAATATAAGAAAATATTTGAAAAGGGTATAATTATTCACAATAATGAAAAAAGGAATTCACTTAAAACTATTGTGAAGATGTGCACAATTGGATGTCATTGATGGGGTAAACAAAAAGATTTGATTGTAAGAGTGTCTAAGGGTAAAGCACTTAAATAACCCAACTAGAAGATATGCAAGTAGGTCCTCCCCAAAGTAGGCACAGGCCTTTGATGCCCTTGCATAACTTCAAACCAAAGAGTTTGTGGGCTCCATGGATGATTAATGGTTATAGAAGTTAAGTACAAAATCCCAAAAGAAACTAACTAAGAATTTCAACACATCAAACTAGGGCATTGAACCAAAACAAGAAACCAATAGTGAGGTGGAACATGGAAAGCATGGATGGATGAGAGAGAGAGAGAGTGGAATGGAGTTCCTGATTATGATCACATGAAGTCCCTTGTGAATTTTGTGGTTAAATGACTTGGTAGAATCCATCCCTAGTCTAGACCAAAATCAATCATGTTCAATGACTTTGCATCATCATTCTAAGACTAATCCATCCCATGAGACACAAGAGTGCTCCCACAGAACAACCATCATTCCAAATTAGAGAAGAAGTATGAAGTGAAAAAGGGCCTTAGTTAAAGGAGACGAGTCCCATAACAAGTGCTTATAGCCCATTTATTTGGTCTAAGGGATGTGCTTTGAATCCCCCCCCCCCCCCCCCCCCCCCCCTTTTTTTTGTTTTTTGTTTTTGAAATGGGAACCACACCATGCAAAGACACATACATTTATTTTGTCCAAGGGGTGTGCTTTGAATTCTCATCATTTTTTTTATGAGAACCACACCATGCAAGGACTTATTCAACTTCCTTTATTAGATGGCAAGGAACGATAAGAAGTCTATGAAAACAAAAATACATGCAAGAAAACAGAAAAGCACAAAGAATACCAAATCCCCTTGAAGTCATACCTTGTTCAAACCTTTGAATCCTTTCCAATTCCAGAAACTACCCAAGTCACAAATTTATTAAAGTCTTATTAATGAAAAAGGGACTGCACGTTTCCAAAATAGGGAAAACAATAAAGTGTGTGGATTGGTGGATGTTGTGGATTCACTACCTGTTACATGAAAAAGAAACCATGTCCTAATTATCCATAATGAAATTCAAAGCCAAAAACCAAACACCAACAATCAAATAAAAATAATACATACGACCATCAAGTAACACATTAACATTATACCTAGCACTTATTAACAAAAAGTTAGAAAATCACACCAGATAAAAGAAATATAATAGACAATGTAAAATATTTAAGAAATATCAAATGTATTAACGATGGTGTAAAAAAATTATAAAAGATTAATAACATGAAAATAAAAAGATGTAAAATAAAGAATGTATAAAACAAAAATTGAAAAACTGAGAAGCTGATTAAATAATTAGCATGGTTGGCCATCTCCCCCATGACTAAGTTGAGAGGAGGAGATCTAAAATATGGAGTGTGGTTGTCCACCAGATGAGGTGCTTATTGTGTTGGCTAGTGTATGCTCATGGAAAGTTTTGATTTGTTGAATGTTGATTAGCTATTTCTTCTTTAGGCTCTCAAGTTTATAGATCATCATGGCCCCTAAAGGAAAAGTTTCATAAATGATGTAAGGTCCTTCCCACAACATTTGGAACTTAGTTCATTGAGGTAAATGTGTGGGGCTTTAGTAGAGAACCTTATCTCCTAGTTAAAATTTGACATTTCTAATTTTCAAGTCATGACATTTTTTGTTATAAGCCTTGTGCAATTTTTCAGATGATAGGGCTACTAATTGATTTTCGTCTAGCAAGTTGAATTCATGAGTCCTTCTTTTTGAGCTAGACTTAAGTCAAGGTCAAAGTCACAAGCTGTTGAAATTGTATGAAGTTTTGATTGAATAGGAAGTGTTGGTAGTTTGCCATACACAAGCTCATAGGGAGAGTAGCCTATAGGAAGTTTTCAAGTTGAGTGGTAGGCATAAAGGATATCATTCAATTTTATGCTCTAATCCTTCCTATACTTGCTAATAGTTCTTATTAGTATTCTTGTGATTTCCCTATTGGTAACCTCAGCTTGACCATTAGCTTGGGGATGGTAAGATATTGTAAGTTTATGTTCAACCCCTAAGCGTTGCATGAGTTTGCAAAAGTAGTGCCTATAAAATGAATTCCATTATCAAAAATTAATGCACGTGGCACACCAAACTTGTTTACAACATTTTGTTGTAGAAATCAAGTAGCAGTAAAGGATGTATAGTTAATGATGGTTGCTGCTTCTACCCATTTTGTACAATAGTCAATAGCAACTATGATGTACGCCTTTCCATTTGACATGGGCATGATGGAACCCATGAAATCAATGCCCTAAATGTTGAATGGTTCTAATGATTAAATCCATTGTTTAGGTTCCTTCATTTGAGCAGTCATTCCACCATCTTGTTGGCATCATTCACAAGAGCTGATGAAATGATGAGCATCCCTAAAGAGTGTTGGGAAATAGTACCCTGCCATCAGGATTTTAATGATCATGCATCTCCTAGCATAGTGTCCTCCACAAAGACCTTCATGAGTGTCTTGGAGAATGTGCAGTTGATTAGCATTAGGGACACACCAACGAACTAGGCCATTAATGCACACCTTGTAGAGGTGTCCATTAATCTCCATGAAGTGCTTTACCTAGTGAAGAAACTACTATTTCTTCTGGTGGTCCAACCCTTGTGGCATTTCCTAAGTGAGAAGATAGGTGAGAATGTTATCATTACGTTTTGGCTCATTAGGCATTTGTTTAGTGACAGCCCTAGTAAAGAAGAGTTCATCAAAAAATGTATCAGATAATGGGCTTTCATCTTCTTTGTCCTCCTATCACAACTAAGACAAGTGACCATCACCCATATTCTTAGTGTCCTTTCGATCTACCATTGTAAGATCGAACTCCTGCAAGATCACTAGCCATTGTATGACATGGGCACTCACTGTTGGCTTGTTCATTAGGAAGCGGATGACACTATGATCAGTGTGCATAAACACCTTATATCCAAGCACATAATGCCTAAATGTTTCTATAGTAAACACCACAACCATCAATTCTTTCTCTGTGGTGGTGTAGTTCAATTGTGCACCCATGATGCTTCGATTGGTGTAGTGGATGTAGTAAGGATGTTTCTTGTCATCTAAATACATCAGCATAGCTCCCAAGGCATAATTTAATGCATCTATCATGATATGAAATGGTCTAGACTAATCAAGTGCTTGTAGAATTGGAATTTCCACAAGCCTTTCTTTTAGTTGCTGGAATGCTTTTTCACATTTCGGGGTCTAGAAAAAAGGAGCATCTTTCTTTGTTAGCATGATCAATGGTTTTGTGATCTTAGAGAAATTCTCTATGAATCACTGATAGTAGCTAGTATGTCCAAGGAATGACCAAACATCTTTAACTATTTTTGGCTAGTGAGTTATTCCTTGGATGACCCTTATTTTTGTAGGGTCCACCTCAATTCCTGCTTGCAAGGTTTTGTGCCCTAGTACAATGTCCTTCTAGACCATGAGATGATCTTTTTGCTAATTGAGCTGTAAGTTAGTTTTGACACAATGTTTCAACACTTGCTCAAGGTGGTCTAGGGCTTGCTCAAATGTAGCTCCATACGTTGATAAGTCATCCATGAAGACTTCCACACCACTACCAATATGTTGTTGAAAGATGCTTAGGACCAAGCATTGAAATGTGGTAGGAGCATTGCATAACCAAATGACATCTTACAATATGCAAAATTTCCCTAGGGACTCATGAACGTTGTCTTTACTTGGTCCTTTGGTGCAATTTGGATTTGGTTATAACCACTATAACAATCTAGGAAGGTATAGTAACAATGCCCTGATATTATGTCAAGCACCTAGTCAATAAATGGAAATGGAAAGTGATCCTCAAATGTTGTCATATTTAGTATCCTGAAATCAATGTAGACCCACCACTTACCAGCTTTCTTTAGTACAATTATGAGTGGACTAACCCACTTACTATTTGCAATGGGATAAATGAACCCTGCCTTGAGGAACTGCTCAATTTCCTCTTTGATGATTTGCTTCAATTTGGGATTTAACTACTTATGTGGTTGTCATTTTGGCTTCATGGTGGAGTTAGTGTAAATGTGATGCTGGCATATCCTAGGATCATTCCTTGTGAGTTCATGATATGACCAAGCAAAGGCTACTGACCATCTTTCAACTACCTTCAACAACATCTCTTTCTGTTTTGGAGCAAGTCTTGCATTGATTATAACTAACTTCTTATTTTTCAAAAATACATATTCCATTCCAACCAGTAACATTTTCAATTCAAGGGGCTCTTTCTTAAATTTATTAGAAATTTCCAACTCTTCCCAGTGAATATCATCATTTGTGTCTTCAGAGAGTTGGTGATGAACTTGCTCAAGTTCATCCATGCTCGTGACATATTCACATGTTAAGCTCTTAGCTAATTCCATGTAAAGTGTGTTGCTTTCTAAATTAGTGGTCAACCACTAGTTGTCCTCCTATTTTGTGGTAGTTGTGTATAGACACCTTTGAATTTTAACTTCTCGCACACACTGCTTGCATGTAGAGATAGATGCTTGCTTGATGGCCCAAAGTTTCTACACATAATTACACCCTGATGCATGGAACTCTCTTCTTCTTAATCTTTCCAAATGAGTTTTCTTTAGAGATTTTTAGGGAAAGATCTCTGATGCCCATTCTTGTGTTTACAATGCTCAACCATGCCCTTAAAGTGATGATTGGAAAGTCCCCTTTGTGGTTCTTCACTTTGATTACTAGGAAGTCAGCAAGATAAGACCACCCATAGATAATGGTCACAATGTCTTCTACCAGTTCCAATGGAACAATGATGGATTGGTCTGCTAATTCCAATCTAATGTTGCTCTTATTGAGAAGAGGCAAGTTCTAGGCAGTGTACATCTCATAAGAAATCAAATCAAGACGAGAACCTGAATCAAGAAGAGCCTTACATGGTTTCTTCCCAGCAATTTGCAAATAAATCAAAGGACTTCTAGGATCGTCTAATTTCCTCAAAAGGTTTCCTACATGGATCTAATCAAACATAGTGTAAGTAAGCATTACAGTATGGATCCTTGGCAAAGTTTGGTTTAAAGGAGGCTCAAAGGAATTTGATATGGAGAAAGAGGCAAGAACAGGATTGTCAACCGCAAGTGTAGGTGAGGGCTTAGGTGGACTATAGCGTTGAAAGAAAGGTCTTTACTTTGATTAGGCATTTGACCCCTTCGATTGATGATTGGATTGAAAATTAACAACCCTTGTAGCATTATGTTGTTATGGTTGAGTGGGTAGTTCACCCTACATAAGAGGAGTAATTGGTAGCTATGCAATTGGAGGAGGAGTATGTGTAGGGACAAGAGGATAAGGATAGGAGGTGGCATCCCTTATTTCATGTGGAGAAGGAGTTTGATAGTAATCAGAAGGATGGTAGTAAGGTTAAATATTAGAAACATGACTAGAAGAGTCATGTGGAGACATGTGTTGGTAAATGTGATAACCATATGAATTAGTCTATTGGTAAGGGTATTGTTGTCATGGTGGTGCAAATGCCATGATTGTGGTTGCTACCACTATTGGTACTATTTGTATGGTTGTGGTGGAGCTCCACTTGGATAGTATGGTTGTTGCTAGTGGAACTACCTAAGATTATCTTGAGGATAAGGCAACCATCTGGATGTTTGCCTTTGTGTAAGTCATGGATGTAAGGCATACACCTAAGACTCCTGAAGATGTGACACAATGGGGCAACATCCTTTATGATGTTCATACTGGCAGACATCACATCCATGATCATCATCTGATTCACTATTTGCAACCTCTTCTATTGTAGCAATTTACCTTTGTAATATGCACCTTCATCTTCCTTGCACCTCCTACCCTCACAGTCACTACCTTATTCTCGGGACTTCTCAATAATTTTGAGGACAACTTGAAATCTACTATTCATGGAGTCTCTTAACTGATCAATATTGGCCATAAGTTTAGATTAAAACTATTTAAGTGACAAAGATTTTTTATGCGCCCTCTCTTCAAATACAAATTCATATTCACTATCACAAAATCAAACCACCCACTTATGAATGAAAGGATCACAGTTGTACTCCTCTGCACTTTCTCTTTTTCTTAGTTCGTCCTCCTCTTTGATGACCTGCTCTATTAACTTTTGTACTTAATGGATAGTTAGTTCTGATAATCACCCTTGGGCATAGACACCAAGGGTTTTCCTCATTTCATTACGAACCCCGTCTACAATGTGGTGAAGTTGAGCTAATTGAGAATAACCTTGGCCAGGGAATTTGTGGATAAAGGCATAGTATCGACCAATGGGAGCATCCAAGGGTTCATGTGCTCCTTGCTTCTAGCCTTGGATTTGCTATCTTAAGTTGGACACTCTGGAGTACATTTTATATTTACCATTGAACAACTCAAGCATGGTACTCCATCGTCTGATAAATTTTAGCTTTAAAGACCAATACCAGTTCTCTACTTCTTTAATGAATGTCTTGGGGAACAACTTTAGTTTTTGCCACTCGTTTTCTATATTTTGCAAGGCACATGCATCTTGGAAAGCTTGGAGATGATTCTATATATCAAAGTTATATCCTCTTTCAAATTGAGGAATATTGTTTATGTCTAACCATTTGATTCAACTATCTTTCACATGCCTTATTGGAATTCTGACTACCTCTATGGTGTTAAGCATACTTCAGGTAGTAAATAGAGGCTCATCGAGGCCTTGATCATGATTCCTACGATGCCCTCTACTACCCCTTTTTTCATGGAAATGAGCCTCTCTTGAATGTCTACACCCTTGATCTTACCTGTGTTGATGGTCCCATTGATCATTTTGTTCATTTCAGTTACCTCCATCATGATCTTGCCTTCTACAGTCATAATCAGAGATAAAAGAAAAAGATGATGAAGGGGAAGAGGAAGGAGAATCAACATCATCATGGTGCCTACTACTGTCTCTTCAAGGATTGTGATCACAATCATGATCTTGCTTCTTATCTGCATCCTTATCTTGACTTGCCCCTCTAAATCCTTCTTTGTCATTGGATCCCCTATTACCAGAATCAAGATTATGAACTATGGAGTGTAGATTCTTGTTTTGACCTCCATTACTGAAGTCAAAGAGAGGAGCATCATTGTATGGAAAACTCCTAGAGAAGGGTTCTCCATTAGCTTTTTAGTACAATAGGAATGGAGGGACATTAAGCCCATTTCCCTTCAAAAACTCATAATACTATTCCAGCTGCTAATCTCACAAGTGTTGTGCTTTGATGGGATGATAATCCCTTGTGTTGACATCTTCCACATTATACTCCCCATGGTAGTCTTGAAGACCATATTGTACAAGCATTTGATAGAGCATTGCAGGAGTAGCATAATCGGGCAGCAACATAATGTTGTCCTCCATGTCATGCCACCATATCTATTCATCCTAGTGTAGGATGAAGGGGAAGTTTGGCACATACTTGTCAAGATGGGTATATATAATTTGATACTGCTGAGGCTTTGTTGAATGAACGTTATCAGCCTTGGGCAAGGAGGTGCCCTTGTGAGAAGAAGACATTTTCAATTAGCAAATAAAAATCACAGTGTGCTCTGAGAATTTGTTATAGTAATTGTGAAATAAGATATGACTCTAAGGTTTGTTTCAATGATTTAAATACTTTCACTAAGTCCTAGATAGCACACAAAACAACAAAAAGGTCTTCGACAATGGCACCAATGATGAGCGGTGAGGTACCCCTATGCCCAACCATACAAATCACTAAGGCGTTACGCATGATCCGGTCAAATTCTATGGACTATAGTTATCTTGTACACTAGTTTCTCTAGGAAGTTAAAATGACATTGAGAATGTTCGTTGTCTTCCCAACTACACTTGTGAGGCTCAAGGGTATGGTTTAAGTGTAATTGAGGTATATGAATTTTTGTCATTTTATATTTTATGGATGTAATCACCTATAATAAGAATAAGGGTAGAGTAGATTAAAAACTAATGTCTATTGCTTAGCTAGCCTAACACAAGTAATAGTCCCACTTTTCTGAACACATATAGCATTGCTAGGCTACCAAATATTAAGCATTGATGGGTTACC
Source organism: Gnetum montanum (assembly GCA_015680685.1). Taxonomy (NCBI): domain Eukaryota; kingdom Viridiplantae; phylum Streptophyta; class Gnetopsida; order Gnetales; family Gnetaceae; genus Gnetum; species Gnetum montanum. The sequence goes on from MNCI01006238.1 coordinate 364,605, forward strand.
AAGTACTATATGAATGCTTGAAATGGTTGTGCTCATGTTCATTAATTGCTAAAAATAAATTGCTTAATCAAATCCATTAAGGTAAAGAACAAGAAAGTAAAATGCATTAAAGAAAATATTAAGTTATTCTTAGTGTTGCAAGGATTGTTAAAAGAGTTCATTTTAATCTCGTCACACTGCTGCGCTTAGGTACATTAGTGCTCAAACAAAGAACTGTACACAATTTAGACTACTTTTGCAGGCACTCAAAAAATATTCTAACTCTAGGGAGAAGAAATAGCAAGAACTTTACTACCTTGCTTGAAAACTGAAAACTGACTAATGAAAAACTAGGGCCTAGGCCTAGTATTTATAGACTTGGGGTACACACCCTGATGTCACATATGTGACATCATGGCCCTGACGTCACGGTCAACATCAAATGGTGGTTCATCATGTGCATTAGCAAGTGCAGGGATAGTAACTTCTATAAATTCATTATTATATCTTAATATTTTTGTTGACGAATTACCTAGATGAATGGAATAGAAAGATACTTTAAAAAGCCTAAAATTTATGAAATTTATAAAATAGAAATGAATTTAAAATATTCAAAAGCTAAAATAAAAGTATTTTATTATTTCAAAAATGTAAATTTAAAAAGGGTGGAGCTTGCAATAATTGTCTTGCCCATTTTATTGGATAATAAATATGCAAACCACTTTGATACCCTTTCACATGAGGTGATAATGAGATAAAAATCTATGCACATGAGGTAATACAAAGATAAGAATCCATGCATGCTAATGAGCCGTGAGGTACCCCTATGCCTAACCATACAAATCACAAGTGTTAACGCATGATTTGGTCGAATTCCATGGATGGGACTAGTTGTGGCATCTAAATCGTTATGTCTTGATCGTAGTTCACTATTTTCCTACTTGGAGTAGTAGTAGCTTTGTCACGTATGGTTTAGTCTAGAGTGAGGCATATGATTCTTGATGTTGTTCAACCCTAAGCTACTTCTAATGATAGTGAACAAATCAATTAATTAAGCTAATTAACAATGGAAAGTAAAGTCTATACTAGCCTACAGGCAATGAGTGTCCATTCCTAATTTTCCATACATCTCCTGAACCCACATATCCACTACTAGGATTACTAAGTGCTATGCTACTAGGTGAACCAAATAATAATGTTGCTAGGGTTACCAAGTGAATACATGTTTATGCTCAAAACTGGTTGCACTCATTTCACCAATTCATTAATATGCATGGAAATGTAAATATTAACTAAGTATGTAAAAAGTAAATTGCATGGAAAGTAAATATAATCTAAGTCAAAGTAATGCAATGAATAAGAATCAATCTCGATCTTATTACCATTCATGAAATATGTCCAAGTACATTACCACTCGAATAAGATGTCATAAAATTGACTCAGATCCACACTATAGGCATTCACTAATTATTCTCTAAGACTATAGAACAAGATTGCAAGAGTTCAACTACTCTATTGACAAAACTTATGCCCAAAACATGCACCTAAGCACTATATTTATAGGTTCGCACACATGCCATGATATTAGATATCTAACATCACTTCTTGGGCCCCAATATTGGGTATTTGATATTGAAGCCAAACAAATCACTGTTCATTAGACCCCCACAATTGAATAAAAACTCATCCTCAAGTGAACAAAAGTGGAAACAAGTCCCTTAAAAAATATTAGGAAGGTATGGGATTATTGATTGATGCTAACAAATGATTGACTCTAAGTGCCACATTACAAAATTTTATTCAAGTGGGTGCATAAAAATGACAAAGTGACAAAAAAATTGGATAGACATTGAAGATTACAAAATTTGCAAAGGTCTTTAAAGAATCCATTTAAGATGATTCTTCTTGTTGCTGCTAGTGGTGGCAAACTTTTAACCTTGATTGTTATGATGATGCTTCTCTAGTTATGCAGAACATTCTTAAAGGATGGACTAAAATTTCTTCTCATCATCCCATGGATCTAGAAAACATGCAATGCTTGAGCTACTATCTTGTATGTGCTATGATTTATCCATGAGCATATCCTCCGTTGTTCCCGTCTTAGCTTCATTTTCATGCCTGGCCAAAGACCTTCTTCCTTAGGTGGTTCTTTTAGCTTCACCTATAGTCATCAAAGGATCAACATTAGTTTCGGTAAATTTTCCTTAATAATTAACCCTTTTTAGATCCCTTAGTTTTCATTGAATCATAAGGTGATTGCAGCATACTATGCCCAAGGCAATGAGGTAACTAAAATCATCAAGTTGTTCACATTATTTTGATCAATTACTATTAGTTACCATGATGTTCAAAAATAGGATGTTAGAAAAATTTCAAAGTGAACATCCCTAGCCCCCATGACTAATAAGCATAACTTTAAAAGTAGATAAGTTTTCAAACAATTAAAACCAAAGGTCAAATTTAGAAGATTTCCAAGAAACATTAATGGATATGGAAATAGAAAAGTAGGAAAAATTAATAAAATGAATGAGAATCAGTCCCAAAATTATGCATTAATTTAGAGAAACTGTCACTAATGTTATGGAAGATGTGAAGGTTAGTTCAAAGCCATCATCAAAAAAAGTTATGCAAGTGAGTCCTCCCCAAAGTAGGCTCTTGCCATAATGCCCTTGCATAACCACTTCTATAGATGTTCGTGGGAATCCTAGAAGTTAAATGTAGATCATACCTTTGTTTTAAAAGACACACAACTATCATGGTTGGAGTGTTGCACTATAATACATAAAACCAATAGGCTCATAATCACATGCAGCAATGAGGTGAATAATGGGATGAGAAGGAATTGTAGAGATCAGGATGTAAAGTACTTAAGCATGTCCACAATAGGTTCTTGTGAAAAATGTGATTAAAATGATCAACATACCTATTTGTCTAAGTTCATACCAAGTTCATACCATGAATAGTGATCTCACATTAATGTGTTCCTTCCTACCTACCACCATGAGTCCACAACCACCTCAAAGAATAATCATCGCTTCAAAAAGAGAAGAAAAGAGAAGGAAGGAAGGGCCTTAGTTAGAGGGACATCTTCAAGCATGGTAACATGTCTTTCCAACCCCATAACCAATGCTTGTAGCCCATTATTGTGTTTAAGGGATGTGCTTTGAATTCCCATTATTGTTTTTTTCTCTCTCTCTTTTTGGTTTTGTATTTTGTTTTGTTTTTTGTTTTTTTTTTTTTTTTGTGACCACACCATGCAAAGATTTTTAGCTTCCTATTATTGGTCAATGGAGGAGTGATGATATGTTCCAAGAGGAGTCATAAACCACATGAAGGAAGTCAAGAAGAGAATCTAACAAGTCCCCTTAAGGTCACATGCTTACCATTCCCAGTTAGTCATTCCCCCATTATTCAAGGTACAATGATCATCCAGTAATTTTAGTTTCATGAAGGAAGAACCAAATTATTTCCATGAAAAAAACATTTTATTTAGAGAACAGGAGGGATGACTAAGGTGGTCTCACTACGTTACACAAATACTTACCTAATCATCTCAATAGCATAACACAAAAACCTAACACACAACATTGACTTCTACATCATGAATTGGCAATATTATTAACAAAAACATAAAATACATTTTAAAAACTTAAAGAGAATTGATGAGACGCGACATGCATAGTGCCGTGATATCGCGTACACGATATCGCGTCTTTCCCTGCGATATCGCGTACGTGATATCGCAGTCCGCCGTAATATCTATAAATAAGAGGTGGCACTTCCTTCATTTCCCAATCCTGGCTAGAAGTAGCGAAGCTCTGGCAGTTTGAACACTCTAGAGTTAGATTAATTTCCCATGTGCCCATAGTAGGAGTCCTAGAGTGAACGACTCTTTATTCGAGCAACTTTGTAACCTGAACACAAGTTGTGTACGGCAATAAAGACGAACTTGATTGGATAAACCTTGCAGTACATGGTTTTAACTATTTTTATTTATTGCTTTCCTAGTGCGCACGAGTATGACTTGATTACGAGCATCTACGGATGTGTACGGCTAATCAAGGAATCGGCTGCTCGTCGCAACACTTGAGTACGACTTAACTACGAGCATTGTGACTGCTTGGTAACCCAGTAGCGTATTCCAGGATCTGTGCTTGGTAATCCCAGTAGTAGTCTAATGTGTACCACTAATTAAGGAATTAGCTACTCATTTCTAGGCTAGAAGGTGTGATAACTATGACTTGGCTACGAGCATCCACGGGTATGTACGGCTAGCCAAGGAATCGGCCGCTTATCACACTTAAGCTAAATAGGTGCCTCAGTACGACCACTTTGAGCACGTGCGTTACATGTGGTGATCCCAGTAACAATTAGCATTTGGTAGCCACAGTTGCATGGTTCAGGGTGTGTACGGTAAGTGGGAACGGATGCTGACGCTAGTTAATTTAGACTTAGGACATTAGTTAGAGTTAGTTAGTTTCTCAACCCTTTCCCTCATAGCTTAGGAGATAAACAAAAAAATACCAAAAATATCATATACCTCAGACTTGCTTAACCATACACCGTGACACATACAAGCAAGCCTGGGAAGACAACAAACGATTAACCCCAAGTGTTTCTTGTGGCATTAAGGCATTTAGTCTATGGAGTTCGACTAGATCGCACGTGCATGCTCGTATTCATATGGTTGAGTGTAGGGGTACCTTGCCACTCATCATTGGCGCCGTTGCCGGGGACTAAGTGTTTTTTTACGTCAATTGAACATAAGAGATATCACTCACATCGTTGTGAGCCTCAACAAACCTTCAGGTTAATTAGTTAATCAAGAACATTAAATAACGGTAAAACAGCACACCATTAGAAATGGCTTCTTCTCACGAAATTAACTCACCTAAGGGCAATACAGGAGACGGTCAGCCTCATACACATAACCCAGATCAGCCAGGTCCTAAATAGTATACAATAACTTATACTCATCCCGATGAGTATATCCCTGATTACACTTTTACGCTCCATCAGGATGAACAGTTACGCTGGAGAGATTTGTTTGGTAATATAGTTTTACCACCAGATCGATCTGTTCCGAACATGCTTTTCCGTGGATTGGCACAGATTGGCATGTAGGACTTATTCGTTGAATACGTTACTGAAATATATCATATAAGGGATTATCATCCCACAAATGCCCAACGTATTCGGGACGCAAGGCAGGAGAGCCAACATTCATTATTGAAGGGCAAGGTCCCCCACGTCATTAGTGAAATAGGAGATGAGGAACCCCTCACAATGGGTTTCTTAGAAAATGATGTTCCTCCTCCTCACTCTGGTGAAGAGGTTAGGCATCAGGGCCTTCGATCAACTGTACATGCTACGGGCTCTGATCACCGTGAGCACCAGCTGTTCATGGCAGGAACAACTACTCACACTAAGGACAGACACTTAGATCATTACAACAATCGGGGCCGAAGCAGCCGAAGAGAAGGTAAGAAACATCATCATGGTGATGAATCTCCTTCTTCTTCTCCTTCATCTCACCATTCACACTCTCCTTCCACATCTGGGCCCAACCATCGTGAGCATAACGGGGGGAGTAAAAGTAAAAGGGAAGATGAAAAACCTCGACAAGAAGGTCGAGAAGAGTTAGGACAAGGGCAAGGACGTAGGGAAAGTAGGGAACCACCACGTAAACATCATAGACGTCATGAAAGAGATGATCATGACGAGACCCTACTCATAACCCGAAGTATGCTAGACATTAGAGAGGCAGTTAGGATCCCCACAAGGCACTTAAAGGACAGTAGGATCAAGCAATTAGACATGAACAATATCCCACGATTTGAAGGGGGATACAATGTTGATCCGCAAAATCATTTGCAAGCATTCCACGATGCCTATGCCTTACAGAACATTGATAGTGAGTGGCAGAAGCTCAAGTTGTTCCCAAGGACACTCACCAAAGAAGTAGAGAGCGGGTACTAGTCCTTAGAACTGGAAACCATCAGGAGGTGGAGTACGATGCTTGAATTGTTCAACAACAAATATCAAACATACTCCAGAGTGTCCAACTTGTGTAAGCAGATCCAAGGCTGGAAACAAGGTACTCATGAACCCTTGGATGCTACCATGGCCCACTACTATACACTGCTACATCGTTGCCCGGGCCATGGGTACGCTAAGCGGGATCAACTTCGCCACATCATGAATGGGCTAAGAAATGAAACGAGAAGGACTCTTGGGACTTACGCCCAAGGGAGACTCTCCCAACTAAGATCCCATGAAGTTGAAAGCTTGTTGGAACAAGTAGTGCAAGAAGAGGGTGAGCTACAGAAGAGAGAAAGTGTGGAAGAATACAACCACGATCCCTCCCTTCAAAAGAAGGCAGTGAAATTTTATGATGAGGAGGATGAGTCACCACTCGAAGAGTTGGTGAACCGGAAAACCTTGCCGATCCAAAAGTTAACAACCGAGGTATCGGCTAAGGTAGACCAAATGTGGGATTCCTTAGACTCAAGAATAGAAACAGTCTTAAAAATCGTAGAAGAGTCTAAGGTAGAACAAGGTAGTGACAAAGGCAAAACCAAGCGGAGAAACTTAAGCCCTGCACATAACAAGGGTAAGGGGAAAATTCCTATCTCCGATGAGGCTGTAAATTTTGATTCAGACAATGATAGTGGATGTCAGGTCTGCTACTATGACCATCCTAAGGGATGTTGTCCAATTATCTCACATCTGCAGGAGTCTGGGGTGTATGCACTAAATCCAAGACTTAATCAACGGCAAACACCCCGAAGGTTACCTTACCCATAAGGTAACCCAAGGCAGTTCCACCAACCCTTGACATATTATCCAAGTGGAACGCCTCCACAGTCCATTGGACAACATCAGCAGTGGCAATACCCACAGTCATGGGGGATGCCACCGCCAACACATCAATACCCTTACCGGCAGCCCGATCCTTATGGATATTATGTGCAACAGCCGATTTCTCCAAGTGACTCTATGGGTCACTCAAACCCCAACCGTCACTACCAAGCTTGGGAGTACTTCAGAAGGACTCCTTTTCCTTCGGGAGACACTCCATATCCACACCATCCTCCTAATCTAACCGCACCTCTTCCACCTCAAGTAGTTCCCATAACAGCTCCTGCTCCAACAATGCAAGGGGAACTTCCTCCTCAACCACAGCAACGTCACACTGCGAGAGCTGTAAATATCCAACCTGCTGATGGTTCTAACAACTGTATAAAGAAGAGGCCTTTTTTCAGAACTAAAAGCCTAGACAAACTCTCACAACAACAAGCGGTTGAGGCCATGTACATGCCTCCACCATCTAACACTTTGGAGCACCCTTCAATCCAAAGGAGTGTAACGCATATGGTTATGCTAACACATACTGTAACTGACTGGATCAAGGTAGGCCACCTTCCCAGGAAACTAACTGACCCTGGGAGTCCCTTTATTTATTTGTAGATCACTGGAAATGCACCACATCGAGCTCTTCTTGACTCAGGTTCCGGAGTCAACTTAATTTCGTGAAAGATGTATCAC
>MNCI01006238.1:373183-423785 GCA_015680685.1 Gnetum montanum
CCAAATGCATTGATGCGAAGTCACTGGAAGTGGTTGGTTTGAGCCAGAGTTGGAATGAGATTCGCCAAGTCACATTAATCATAAAACACATAAGGGGCTGTACACCACCTTGTTCTTGGGATTCCATTTCACTTCTCTTCTTCCCATCCTTCTCTCCATTGTTCACCTCATTGCCGATTGTATCATTAGTGTATATATTTTGGTTGATGCATTGTTTTCTTTTCAATAAACTCTTACGGTCAAAACTTTAACTCTTGTTCCAAAGGACATTCCCTAAGCCTACAGACTCCTTGAATGTGGGATTGTCAGGGCATTAAGGGCATGAGCCTGCTTTGGGGAGGACCCACTGACATTCCTATTTGGAACATTAGTTAACTTCTTTTCCTTAACATTTTGCAATTAATTTTCTTTTTGTTCATTTCCATCTTGACATCCATTTCACTGATGCCATAGTTGTCCCTTTCACCTATCTTTCTTACTCTTTTTCTTTCTCCATTCTAACGCTACCGGAGGTTTGCGATTAGTCATGGGAGTACGGGGCCTGCTTTTTCGATTTTTTCTCCTAAGCCCCGAATTTTTTCATTTTTCTTCCTAACCCCTATACCTTCGATAGTCATCATCTACATCTTCCCAAATCCATATCAGCCATACCACAACCTAGCCAATGAACCTAAATCGAAGCAAGTTATTATTTACTTAATGATTCAATTACCCTTGCTAATATATGATTGTGTTGTGTGTGCAGATGGAAATCATACAACAACGGAATGGATCTGGAGCAAACACTTAGAATGGAGCGGCGCTGAAGCAGCTATGCAAGGAGTAGAACCGAGAATGCGCTTACGGATGGACAATGGAAGGCGTAATCTAGGCATTGGCAGTAGCAAGACTCTTCTCTCTTCTTCTCTTCTATTCTCTCTCCTCTTTTCTCTCAGCTGCCAAATGTGGTCTAATGTCATTGTAATAAGGTGTTCACCATTGTTGTCATGAACACCAGTTTTTGTCAAGTCTTGTAATAAAGACCCGTTCACATGTCATCCCATTAGTTCCATTCCCCTCAATAATCCCATACCTACCTGATATCATTGTAAGGAACTCGAGGATGAGATTTCATTCAGTCATGGGGGTATGATGAGACGCGACATGCATAGTGCCGCAATATCACGTCTTTCCCTGCGATATCGCGTACGCGATATCGCAGTCCGCCACCATATCTATAAATAAGAGGTGGCACTCCCTTCATTTCCCAATCCTGGCTAGAAGTAGCGAAGCTCTAGCAGTTTGAACAATCTAGAGTTGGATTAATTTCCCATGTGCCCGCAGTAGGAGTCCTAGAGTGAACAGCTCTTTATTCGAGCAACTTTGTAACCTGAACACAAGTTGTGTACGGCAATAAAGATAAAATTGATTGGGTAAACCTTGCAGTACATGGTTTTAATTATTTTTATTTATTGCTTTCCTAGTGCGCACGAGTACAACTTGATTACGAGCATCTACGAATGTGTACGACTAATCAAGAAATCGGCTGCTCATCGCAACACATGAGTACAACTTAACTACGAGCATTGTGATTGCTTGGTAACCCAGTAGCGTATTCCAGGATCTGCGCTTGGTAATCCCAGTAGTAGTCCAATGTGTACGGCTAGTTAAGGAATCCGCTACTCATCGCTAGGCTAGAACGTGTGATAAGTACGATTTGGCTACGAGCATCCACGGGTGTGTACGGCTAGCCAAGGAATCGGCTGCTTATCACACTTAAGCTAAATAGGTGCCTCAGTACGACCACTTCGAGCACATGCATTACGTGTGGTGATCCCAGTAACGACTAGCGTTTGGTAGCCACAATTGCATGGTTCAGGGTGTGTACGGTAAGTGGGAATGAATGTTGACATTAGTTAATTTAGACTTAGGACATTAGTTAGAGTTAGTTAGTTTCTCAACCCTTTCCCTCATAGCTTAGGAGATAAATGGAAAAATACCAAAAAAATCATATACCTCAGACTTGCTTAACCATACACCGTGACACATACAAGCAAGCCTGGGAAGATAACGAACGATTAACCCCAAGTGTTTCTTGTGGCGTTAAGGCATTTAGTCTGCGGATTTTGACCGGATCGCGCGTGCATGCTCATATTCGTATGGTTGAGTGTAGGGGTACCTCGCCACTCATCAAGAATGACTTAAGAAAAGAGAAAAATATAAAGAAATGAAAAACATATGAAGAATCAAATAATTTAGGAAGAAATAGAAAAATGATAAAAAATTTTAAGATAAAAAAAGGTGAAAAATACTTATTAGTTCTTGAACCAAAATGAAGTATCTCCTCCATGACTCATCCTATGACTACACATTCAAAAGATAAACTACATAATCCCCTAGTTATACACCACTGGTTTTCCATCTATCATTGTTACTGATTTAATTAATCATGTGATAGCACATCTAACATTGGTGATAGTCTCATTGGGATCATTCAGAGGTGTATCTTCATCTAGACTTCAAGATATTTTCATTTTGAGGGATCCAGATGTATTTGCTTCTTCTTCTTGATTTTCTATTTTAATTGTTAGGTCTGTATGTTTAATATCCTTTTTCAGTGTATAATCAGAGTGTAAGATATATGCATCTAAGTCCTCTATTTGGTTCATTTTCTTAGGTCTAGAACTAATAAGTGGATCAATTATGTCCATGCATCTTTGAAATGATTTTATATTCTCATTTTCAAGCCACTGGGTGTCTTCTAGTTTAGTGGCTACTACATAGACTGGTTTTTGCTCACACTCTTATTCCTGAACTTTGTTGTGGGTTGTGTTAATGTTTTGAATTTCTAGTCCACACTGCACCATTCACTCTTAGTGATGCATGGATTTTCTTGTCTCTCCACAATGATAAGTTCATCATTTATGTCTTGTGTTGGAGTGATGATGGTTGTTGGCTTGTTCATATGATTAGGAGACATTGTTCTAACAAGGAAGGATGTGGCACTAGATTGGCCTTGTGCTAGTTTTGATGTGCTAGTAGGTCAATGTGTTTTGTTCTTGTGTGAGGAAACTACCCTAAAGAAAGGATGTTTCTGAGGTTGTGGTTGAGATCTACTAGCATTATCATTTCTATGTATGTTCATAGCATAAGTGGCATTCTTTCATTGATGTTCTGGTGTCGAACCTTCCTATGTTGTTGGTGGTAACATATTGTGGAAGAAAGTATGAGAATTTTAAAGATATGATGGAGGATGAGAGGTGTGAGGTGGTGACCCTTCAGAAGATGTTGTTAGTCAATGATATTTGAGAGAGTGATAGTAGTGATTTGAAGTAGAGGAAGTAGAACTAGCTGGGAAAATAGGTTGTTGAACATAATATTTGTATGGGTTTGGTTAGCAGTTAGGGTAGGGATGGTTTGATGATGGCCTCCCCTGTGACTATGGGTTTTGCCACTGTAGTTGATGATAGTGTTGAGGCTGGTAAGAAGTCCTGCTAGGATAGTATGATTGGTTGTAGGACTATCTACAATTACCTTGTGAGTAAGGTAATTTCTTAGGCATTTGCTTTTGTACAAACTTGGGATTCAGTGCAAAAGCCCAATACTCATGTTAATGTAACATGATTGGGCAATAGCCCTTTGGATAGTCATATAGGCAAATGTCACCTCCATAATCTTCTTCTATGGTTGAGTCTATAGCCTCTTCTTCTACGACCATTTCCACATTTTGCTTATCAGTGTTCCTACCTGTCTCTTGGTCCCTTTTCCTCCTTTTATTGTGATCACTTGAATTGTTTTGTGCTACTCTCTCCTTTATGACTTCTATGCAAGTTATAACTTTCTCATTTATCCATTCCAACATCTTATCTAGCTTTGCTTCAAGCTCATCGATAGACTTTTGCATTGGCAAGGTTTGTTGTGAAATCACCTCATCAAGAGCTACCTCTTTTTTCTCATCAAAGATATGGATCCTTTTCTTTTGAAGAGTTGGATCCTAGTTGTTTTCCTCTACATTCTCTCATTTACATAGCTCTCCTTCTTCTTTCGCCACCTACTCAATTAGCCTTTGTATTTGATGGACTTTCAATCCATATAACTAACCTTGAGCATACATCCCAAGGGTCTCTTTCATTTCATTACGAAGCCCATCTATGATGTGGAAAAGTTTCTCTTTTTGAGAGAAATCATTGCTAAGACATCTATGTAGTAGTGAATAGTATCTATCCAAGGTGACATCTAAGGGCTCATGATTTTCTCGCTTTCACCCTTGGATTTGTTTTCTTAGGTTGGACACTCTCACATAGGTTTGGTATTTTTCATTGAAAAGTTCCAAAATTTTGGACCACTAGTGGATGGAATTTGGTTCCAACAATCTATACCAACTTTTAGCTTCATCTATTAGTGTCCTAGGGAAGAGCTTAAGCTTTTGCTACTTATTTTTGATATTTTGCAAGGCACAAGCATCATGGAAGGCTTGTAAGTAATGTTGTGGATCAGAATTATAGCCTCCCCTAAATTTAGGAATGTTATTCATGTCAAGCCATTTGATGTTATTTTGATGCCCTTGGGGTATTTGAGCCACCTCCCTAATCTATGTTAGGCCCCTAGTAGCCAACAAGGGTTCATCTGTACCAAACACATCATGGTGATAATCTGTATTTCTATTTGTCTGATTATGATGATCTTGTCTATGCTCATTTTGATGTCTTTGATTTTTCCCTTAGGTTTGATTTCTATCTTTATCTTGACCCCATAGTAGAGCTCTATTTCTACACCTACATTCATCTTTGTCAAAACTAGACATTGAAGAGGAAGAGGAAGACGAGAAATTGGGAGAATTTCCATGGCTCCTATAGTTCTCCCCATGGTCCCTTGATTTATCTTATCTAGGTTTAGAGGAAGTCTTAGGCCTTGAGGCCCTTCTTGATCTAGGACTTACTCCATCTCCTCTAGGATTATTTGTCGTAGGTGAACCTAGTCCTTGAGTGTAGCAAGGGTCTAAACGAGCATAGGAAACCCCTGCTTGAGGTTGTTCACTCCAATTTTCTTCACTATAGATCCTATCATTTCTCCTATGAGTGCTTTCATCATGTGATGTAATCTTGGTCCTATGTGAAGAAGACATGTTTTTACCTGATAACATGTGTGACTTAAAATATTAATATTTTCTAAAAGATAGATCATTATTACCTTTACAATGATCATGCATAATATAACTAATCTAGATAACTAGCACCATCCCCAATAATAGTGCCAATGATGAGAGGTGAGATACCCCTACACCCAACCATACAAATCACAAGCGTTCATGCATAATCGAGTTAAATTTCTTGGATGGAACTAGTTGTGGCATCTAGATTGTTATATCTTGATCATAGTTCGCTATCATCCCACTTGGAATAGTGGCAGCTTTGTCACGTATGGTTTAGTCCAAAGTGAGGCATATAATTCTTGATGTTGTTTGGTCCTAAGCTAATCCTAATGGTAATAAATAAATCAATTAATTAAGCTAATTAACAATGAAAAGTAAAGTCTAGACTAGCCTACGGGTGCTGAGTGTCCATTCCTAGCTTGTCGTACATGTCCTAAACCCATGTATCCACTACTAGGATTACCAAGCGCTATGCTACTGGGCAAACCAAACAATAGCACTGCTAGGGTTACCAAGCAAATATGTGTTTATGCTCAAAACTAGTCACGCTCATTCCACCAATTCATTAATATGCATGGAACATAAATATTAATTAAGTACATGAAAAGTAAATTACATGGAAAGTAAATCTAATCTAAGTTAAAGTGATGCAATGAATAAGAATCAATCTTGATCTTATTGTCATTCATGAAATGTGTCTAGGTACATTGCCACTTGAATAAAACAACTGACTCAAATCCACACTGTGAGCACTCACTAACTATTCTCTAAGACTACGGAACAAAACTGCAAGAGTTCAACTACTCTATTGACAAAACTTATGCCCAAACCATGTGCCCAAGCACTATATTATAGGTTGGCACACATGCCACAATATCAAATATCTAACATTGCTTCTTGGGCCTCGATATCAGAGCCAAATAAAACACAGTTCATCACATGTAAAGATCATTAATTGTGTGAACATGAGCAAAATGTTTTCCATGGATTTTTGTACTTTAAAAGTCTAAATACTATTATCAGTGGTATAGGGACCTCTCTTTTAAGCCCTGGTGTTCATCCATATAGGTGAAGAAGAAGAAGAAGACAAAGCAATGTGGAAGATGTCTTTCTTGCAAGTTCTAATCATCCTTAGAAGACATCTGACAACTTGGAAAGATGACTTTCAGGTATTGAAGATATTTTTCATATGTGAAAGGTGTCTTTCATTTATGAAAGAAGTCTTTCTAGCAAATGAGTTTTCAAACAGATGTCTTTCTTGATCCCAAATATGTCTTGTTTAGGCACTAAATCATCCAATGTAGCTATTCCAAGTTGGGAAATAGTTGGAAATATGGAGTTAATTTTGGTAAAGGTTCACATAATGTGTGTATTATATTTGAGTTAAATATTGCTCAATTGTTGCATGTTTGATATGTTAGAGTATGTGTGGTCAAAGGAACATGTGGTTTTGGGCATTATGTAGACCTTGGTTATGGGAAGTCAACCTTGTGTGAGTAGGGAAGAGATCCTAGAGATTGATCCTTGCATTAAGGATAATCTTATGTATTTGTAGAGCCTCCTGCTTTGTAATATTGTGGAGTGAGTAAGTGTTATGTACGATTGTAGTTCCATTATATTTCTAATCTTTATGTATTTTAATAAAAGATCATTAGTTTTTCCTTTTTCTAGCAATTTATTTATTTTTCATGAAATATGGATTTGGTGTATTTGAAGGGTTTTTATGCATAGGAGTGAACCTACTCTCGATAGTCAGCACTGTGTAGTCTATATAATCTTTAGTGATGGGTAATAAGAGTTTCCAATGTCTAACCATACAAGTTACAAGTATACACACATCACCAGATCATATTCCATAGATGGGATAATAGAGACTATAACTAGTTAATATGAAGTTTGTGATCATCACTTCTTATTGGAGTTAGTAACAATCAAAATATATGGTTTAACTCACAATACAGTATAAAATGTATGATCAAAATGCATAAAACATTATAAAATGAATGTTGATTTTATTTAATGAGAATATAATGGAAAATAATTCTAGTCTAACCTAACAACGATATGCATCCAATCTTGACTTGTCATACATGCCTTGGGTTGGTATATCTACCACTGGGACTACTAAGCAACTTGCTTGCAGGCAAACTAAGCAAAGTTACTACTAGGTTACTAGATGATTATATGTTACACTTAAAACCAGTGGTATCTATTCCATCAAATACCAACAAATATTAGAAATGTAAATAATAAATAAAAGTAAATCTATAATAAGTAAAATGTTGCAATTGTTATGAACAATCTTGATCTTTATTTCCATTCATAAAGCATGTTTAGATATAATTCACTTGAATAAAGATGTCATACAAATATTTACAACTACAATGTAGGCACTCACTACAAGAGTCTAGGTAAGGTGTTAACTAAATATGTTATTTGTCACAAAAATAAAGTACAAGAGTCTAGGTAAGGCATGACCAATCCTAGTTACATTGTATGTACAACATTATAGATTGATCTATAATATTAGAGCTATGATATCGCAGTCAACAAATTTCAATGGTTTATCATTGAGTAAATTGTCATTCGAACTTTAGATTTGACTCATTTTAAAAACAAAGGAAATTGAGTGTTATGTATTTGACTACATTTTCCTAGTAAAACTATGATTGAATCAAAATAGCATTAAGTATAAATGCCAAAATAAATATGCAATAGTGGTTGTTACTCAAGAGCATTTAACTGCTAGTCACCCTATGGTCCCCTCTTGCTATTCATTGATGGGGGTTTTATGGGCAATCTTAAGTAACATGATTTCTTGAGCAAATAAGACACCTAATGCCAAGACACCTTGGAAGATAGTTCATGGATCCTTCAAATAAAGGATGCTTGTTCTTGAACCTATCATAAGCTTTGGGAGCTTAATGCTTCTCATTACCTTGGTAAGAAGCCTAGAAACTAGCATTAATAGTAAGACACAAACCTCGAAAGCTACCACTAAAATTCCTTCCACCAATTTTTCTAGATGCATCACCAGACGTTTTAGTATTCTATGATGCATTTGCACCACTCTTTTCTTACTTATGGGGCTTAGAATTAATCATCAAATTGGTAGCCAACTTAAGCACCTCCTTGTATTCTATGATCTTATATGTTTTGATCTTCTACTGGGCCCATGGCTTTAGACCATTGAAGAAGAAACAAGATTTGGCCTTGTTATCCATAATAGAAATTTGTAACACCACTTCTTGGTACTCTTTGAGATAATCCTCTAGCTTCCAAGTATGTTGAAGCTATTTTAAGTTTGCCCAAGCTTTGTCAATGGAAGTACCTAGGTGGAAGTTCTTAACTAGGATATTTTTAAGAACATTCCATGTTCCAACCATCTTTTGGACTATCTTGGACTTCATCTTTTAGACAATTTTGAACCACCAAGTTTGTGCAACTTTCCCCAAGAATTGGAAAGTAGTGCTAGCTTTCATCTCCTTAAGGTACTTGTTCATCTCCATGAACCACTCCATCTCAAAGATGAAGGCATCCAAGAGCTTGTTATCTCAATCTCCTTTATAGACTTTAGGTTCTTTGGCCAAGAATTTATGTGTTGATCACCTAGAGCTAGATGCAACTACATTTTCTTGAACAACCAATTGGTTCTTAAGTTCCTTGTTTCTTGCCTCAAGTTTCTTGACCTTCACCTCTAGGGTCATCATCCTTTAGTCTTCCATTAGCATCACCCATTGGTTAAACCTTAGCATGCCCTTATAATTATAAATTGTTTCTTTTAGGTTACCCCTTAACATCTGCTTATGAATGCCTACTACTTTTTTATCATTTTATTTAGCATCCTATCAAATTTATTACATTGCAATTTAATTTCTCTAAGTAATGCCTTAGAAAGGAAAATCACATAAGTTCTAGGTAATAAAGATACCTACTAAGAAGGGGAACACATGTAAGCATCACCTAACAAGGATCCAAACCAACTAATTTTATGTTGATAATTCTCAATGTAAATTTCAAATGCCCTGATGAATTTTAGTTGAGGATTTATCTTCCTTTTCTTCTGTTCTTTACACTACAATGGTGTTTTCAATGTTAAAACTTTGCATCTAGAATTCTAATAGCCAAAACAACCCTTTTTTGCATCTCTTCCCACTGACAACATTTTCATACATGCATGTACAAAACATTTTGATCCTTAGACAAGTCATGAAAAAACTTGCTATGATTGTACAACCCAAGAAAAGTGCCTCATGATTTGTACCAACATGAATGAAATTTTTTCCTTTAACATGCAAGTCATGAGATGAGGAATTAGGTTCAAAAAGCCTAAAACTAATTAGAATTCCTAGAAATTTGATAAAAATTAATTGAATCCATAATAGGTTAAAAAAATGAAATTGATAATGACATCTCATCAGAATAGTAGAAATATTGATCCAAACTCAAATTACATAATATGCATTATAAAAAATTCATTTCCTCAAGCATATGTCAATAGAATCAAAATGCACATTAACCTTATGAATCCAAAGCCCAAAAATGAGTATTGTAATAAAGTTCCTTACTTGGATGGAAGCATTGCTAACCAAAACCCTCGTATGGCTAAAATCTCCTAAAATGGCTCCAACGCTAAGTAGATGCAAAAGATCAATGATTGAATCCAAAAGAAATTTAAAATGGAAATGTGGAAAAGGAAAACTTACATAGATTTGGAAGGTTGCACAAGCTTGGTTGTGGCTTCTCTTCTATTTGGTAAGTTCTCCCTTGTTGGTCCTATCTTCTAGATGTGAGTGAAACAAATGGATGATTTCTAATGGAAGGATTACTAGGCATTTATACTCATAAGGGTATACTAGTGTTTGACTAATGATTGATGTTAATAGGTACCTAAAGCTCATAAAAACACATGTAGCCCAAAATTAAAAGAGAAAGAAGAAAACCCAACATGAAAAGTAAAATGTAAGAAATGTTATCAAGAATTTTTATTCAAAAACCTTTGATTTTGATTGAAATTTGTTAGTTAGCATTTGAAACTATTAGAAAAGTTAAGGTTTGTTTTGAAAAAAAAACCTATAATGAAACTTCAAAATCATCAAGGTATTTAGGAATCTGGAATTTGAGAATTATTTTTTATAAAACAACAAATAATTCTTTTAGTTATGTTTCCCACCACACTTAGTTTTTAGTTCAAGCAAAAAGTAATGGTGGTTTGGGTAGCATCAAAAGAGTCCTTCCAACTCCATAAATAAAGTAATAAAATAGCTCGTAATTATTAATCTTACAAATACTTGTTGGAATGATATAGCAAGTTACTTAAGAACCATCAAATGCTACAAAATAGTGGTTCCCAAGTCAACATGGTTCTATTACTCACTGCTCTATGATGAGTGGTGAGGTACCCCTACACTCAACCATACGAATACGAGCGTCTCACATGCAATCCGGTTGAACTCCAAGGACTAAGTGCTTGCGCACCTTAGTGGAACACTTAATGTTAATCAATCGTTGTCTTCCCAAGCTTACTTGTATTATCACGGTTGTATGGTTAAGTAAGCTTGAGGTATATGATTTTTTATATCTTTTATCTTTTTAATGTCTTATGCTAATAGGGGAAGGTGAAGAGAACTAAGTGACTAACTTTCATTAACTATTTACTAACTAAGTTCTAATTATCCTAGCACCAATATCCATTCCCACTTGCCGCACACACCCTGAACCAGTGCAACACTGCTGGGATTACCAAACGCTACTCGTTACTGGGTTACCAAGCGTTACACACATGCTCGAAGCGATCGTACTAAGTGCACTTAACGAGGAGAGTCAAGGGTTGAGAGAGATTAATTATCTAGGAAAGCATTTAAATATTCAACAATAATTAATTCCTATTTAGCTTAGTCCACATGCTGCAAGGTTTATCAAAAAGTTCATCTTTATTTCCATACACAAATGTGTGCTCAAGTACAATTTGCTCGAATAAAGATCCGTTCACTTTAAGACTCCTACTGCGAGCACATGGAAATTATTCTAACTCTGGAATGGTAAAACTGCTATAGTTTGGCTACGAGTCTAAGTCTGAGTGTCTAAAACAAGGAAAGCCACCTCTTATTTATAGACATTTCAGTAGGCCACGATATCGCGTATACGATATTGAGACTCATCATACCCCCATGGCTGAATAAAAACTAGTCCTCGAGTTCCTTACAAAATATTGTGAAGGTATGGGATTATTGACTTGAATAACACTAATGGTGAATGGGGTGACATGTGAACGGATCATCATTACAATACATGGCAACAATAGTGTTCATGACCATAAGAGTGAACACTATGTACATTTGACATCCAACCTTATTTGGTAGCTGGGAGAGAAGAGAGAGAGAGAAGAAGAAGAAGAAGATGTGTTGTTGCCAATGCCAAGATTGCGCCTTTCGTTGTCCATCTATAAGTGCCTCATCAATCTCGTTCCTTGTATACCGATTCTAGCACCAATCCATTCTAAGTGTTCCCTCCAGATCCAATCCATTGTTGTATGATTGCCATCTGCACACACAACACAATTTTATATTAGCAAGGATAAATGAATCACAATGCAGTTGATACCTTGCCTCGGTGTGAGGTCCATTGGCTGAGTTATGATATGACTACTGTGGATTCTAGAGATATAACACTGGTGACTATCCAAGGTGTAGGGGTGAAGAGAAAATCGAAAAAATTGGACCACGACCCCCATGACTAAGAGCGATCCTCCAGTAGCGAGAGAATGGAAAAAGATAAGGAATAAGAAAGATGGAGAAAAAGGAATAACTGTAATGCCAATGAAATGGATGTCAAAGATGGAAATGAACAAAATAAATGGTGATTGCAAAAATGTTTAAGGAAAAGAAGTTAATTGATGCACCAAATAGGAATGCCAGTGGGTCCTCCCCAAAGTAGGCTCATGCCCTTAATGCCCTAACAATCCCACATTCAAAGAGTCCGTAGGCTCTAAAAATGCCATTTGGAAGCAAGAGTTAAAGTCTTAACCACAAGAATTTACCAAAAAAAAATAATGCATCAACCAAAATATGAACTATTGATACAACTGGAAATGAGGTGGAAAATGGAGAAAGAATGATGGAAAGAAGAGAATGGAATGGAGTCTCAAGAACAAGGTGGTGTACAACCCTTTATGTATTAATGGTTAATGTAACTTAGTAGATCTCATTCCAAATCCAACCTCAAAAAATCCACATCCAGTGACTTCACATTAATACATTTTGCCAATTCATCTACTTGAAGTAACGAGAATGCTTCCGCCAAAAAGTCACCACCATTCTGACGAAATGAAAAAGGAGAAAGTAGGAAACGAGAGAGGGCCTTAGTTAGAGGGAACATGTTTGTTTAGTTCCATAACTAGTGCTTGTAGCCTAGATGCTTATTTCATCTAAGGGGTGTGCTTTGAATTCTCACTATTTTTTTNCTTAGCTTCCTGATAATGGAGCAACGTTAGAATGGTAAGGAAGACTCAAGAAGAAAACATCCAGGCACCCAAGAGAATGGCTAGCACAAATGCATCAAATCCCCTTGAAGTTACACCCTTTTCAATCCTTGAGTCCTTCCTTTGTTTGAGAAATGCACAGTCACCAATTCGTTGATAGTTTTATTAATTGAAAAAAGGGACTGTATAGTTCCAAGCCAAGAGAGACCATAGAAATTCATGGATACATGGGAGACATGGACTCATTGCCTATTATATTAAAAGAACCATACCTTAGTATCAACATTATAACTCAAAGGTAAAAAACAAACATTAGCAACCAATAGAATACAGTTCATACCATCATAAGGAGCACTTATTAGGTGACAAACCTAACAAAATAAGTAAACACACTAATAAAAAAAAGTATGAACGATGTTGTATAACAAAAATGAGAAAAGTTAAAGAAATTTGTAAAACAAAAATGTGTAAAACAAGAAACTTAAAAAGGAATTGAGGGCCTCAAATGATTAGCATAGGTGGCCATCTCCCCCATGACTGAGTTGAAAGGAGGAGATCCGAAATAATGAGCGAAGTCATCCCTTTGCAGAGGTATTATGTGCACTGGATGTTCTAAGTTCATGGAAGGGTTTAGTTTGTTGCACATTGACCAGTAGTTGCTTATTAGGGCTCTCAGGTTTGTATATGGTCATGGCCTCAGAAAGAAGGGTTGTATGAATGATGTAAGGCCCTTCCCACAATGTTTAAAATTTTGGGCGTTGTGGAACATGTGTGGGGTTCTAGTAGAGGACCTTATCTCCTAGTTGGTACTTAACCTTTTGAATTTTCAAGTCATAATGTTGCTTGTTATGTGCCTTATGCAACTCATTTGATGATAGGGCAACCAATTGGTTCTCGTCTAGCAAATTTAAAGTTGCTAACCTTTGTTTTTGTGCTAGATCCAAGTTGAGGTGGAGGTCACAAGCCATGGAAAGTGTACGAAGCTTGGTTTGAATTGGGAGCTTTGGAAGTTTTCCGTACACTAACTCATAGGGAGAGTAGCCTGTAGGGAGTTTCCAAGTGGAGCGGTATGCCCAGAGAGCATCATTTAGTTTAGTGCTCCAATCTCACCTATATTTTCTAATTGTCCTTGTTAATATTTTAGTGATCTCCCAGTTAGTGACCTCAGCTTGGCCATTAGCTTGGGGATGATAAGGTGTAGTCAATTTATGTTCAACCCCTAAGCATTGCATTAACTTCCAAAAGGTTGCACTTGTGAAGTGTGTTTCATTATCTGAGATAAGTGCACGTGGCACACCAAACCTATTTATGACTTGTTGTTGCACAAATTGTGTAGCTATAGATGATGTACAGTCTGTAACAACAGCCACTTTAGCCCATTTCGTTAGATAGTCTACAACAACAATGATGTAAGCTTTTCCATTGGACATTGGTGTAATGGGCCCCATAAAGTCTATTCCCCATATGTCAAAGGGTTCTAAAGGTTGAATCCATTGTTGTGGACCCTCCATTCTAGCAGTCATTCCCCCATCACGTTGACAATGCTCAAAAGATTGCACAAAATGATGGGCATCTCAAAATAATGTTGGCCAATAGTATCCTGCAAGTAGGATCTTCATAGTCATTTGTCTCCCTACATAATGACCCCCACAAGGGCCCTCATGAGCATCTAGGAGAACTCTTAGTTGGTCCGCCTCGGGCACGCACCATCAAACCAAGCCATCAGGACATACTTTGTAAAGTTGTCCATTGATCTCCATAAAGTACTTAGCTTTGTGAAGAAATTGTTGTTTCTTCCTAAAGTCCAGATCCTATGGTGTTTGTTCGGTAAGGAGATAGCTAAGAATGCTACTATACCAGTTCGTCTCCATGGGTTGGTTATATACTACATCGGCAAAGAGGGCTTCATCAAGAAAATGATTGGACATTACATATTCATCCTCCTTGCTATCCCAGTGCAACCGAGACAAATGATTTGCAATGATATTCTCGGTGCCCTTTCTATCGATCATCGTTAGATCGAACTTCTGTAAGATTACCAGCCATCGTATAATATGAGGGCTAACCATTGGATTGTTCATGAGGAACCTGATTGCACTATGATATGTATGGATAAACACTTTGTAACCTAACACATAATGCCTAAACTTATCCAATGCAAACACTACAATCATTAATTCGTTTTCCATAGTTGTGTAGTTAAGTTGTGCATCGGCAATACTCCTACTTGCATAGTGAATGTAGTAAGGACGTTTTTGTTCATCTAACTATGTAAGTACTACTCCTAAGGAATAATTGGATGTGTCAGTCATTATATGGAATAGTCTGGACCAATCAGGGACTTGTAGGATGGGAGTTTCCACAAGCTTTTGTTTCAGAGTTTGGAATGCTTGTTCACATTCCCTAGTCCATTCGAATGGTGCATCATTCTTCCTTAATTCTACCAACGGTTTGGCAATCTTGGAGAAGTTCTCAATGAATCTCCTATAGTAGCTAGTGTGTCCAAGGAATGACCGAATGTCTTTGACAATTTTTGGTTGTCGGGTGATTCCTTAGATGACCCTAACTTTATCTGGGTCTACCTCTATTCCTGAATGTGAAATATTATGCCCAAGCACTACGCCTTCTTAGACCATCAAATGGCTTTTCTACCAATTGAGCCTTAAGTTGGTTTCTACACATCTTTTTAGCACTTGCTCTAATCTGTCCAAGGCTTGATCAAAGCTTATTCTATAAGTGGAGATGTCGTCCATGAAGACTTCCACTTCGTTTTCTATCTGTTGTTGGAATATGCTTAGAACTAGGCATTGGAATGTGGTAGGAGCATTGCACAAGCCAAATGACATTTGTTTATATGCAAACGTTCCTCAAGGACTGGTGAATGTTGTCTTGGCTTGATCTTTTGGTGCTATCTATATTTGGTTGTATCCACTAGAGCCATCTGAAAACTATAATAGTGATGCCTTGCTATGGTATCTAAGACTTGGTCAACAAATGGCAATGGAAAGTGATCCTTAAATGTTGTCATGTTCAGCAGCCTAAAATCTATACACATCCTCCATTTATCTTCCTTTTTAGGTATGATCACTAGAGGGCTAACCCATTTGCTATCAGCAATGGGATATATGAACCCAGCCTTAAGAAGTTGTTATATTTCTTCTTTTACTATTTGCTTCAATTTTGGGTTCAATCACCTCTGCAGTTACTTCTGAGGTTTCATGGAGTGGTCCATGTAAATCCTATGTTGGCATATCCTAGGATCTATTCCAGTTAACCCGAGGTATGACCAGGCAAAGTCTTTTAACCACTTGTTTATCACTTTCAGCAGTCTTTCTTTTTGTTTGGGAACAAGTCTTACGTTGATGATCACCGGTTTTCCATTTTCGAGGGTCATATACTCCAGAATGGTGGGCAATGGTTTCAAATCTAGGGGCTCTTGTTTAAATCTCTCAGGAATTTCCAACTTCCCCTAGTTGATGTTTTCAAGGTTAAGGTTTGGAAGCTACCAACGAACTTGCTCCAATGTATCTATGCTTTCAATGTAAGCACTAGTTATCCCCTCAATTAGTTCCATGCATGTTAGTGAGTTGCTCTCTTGATCAACTATTAACCACTGGGTGTCTTCTTGTTGTGTGGCTACTGCATATAGGCACTTTTGTATATTAATGTCTTGTGCACACCGATTGCATGCAGGCAATGCTAAACTTCGCATGACCCATGATCTTTACACGCAATGGCACCATGTGTCACTGTATGCGATGCATGGAACTTTCTTCTTCTCAATCTTTCCAAAAGTGTTCTTCTTGGATATTTCTAGGGAAAGATCGTGGATTCCTCGGCATGCATCTATAGTACTTAGCCATGCCCTTCCCATTATTATTAGGAAGTCCCCTTTATCGTTGTTTACTTGTATCGCTAGGAAATCAGCTGGATATGACCACCCACACACAGTGGTAACAATGTCCTCCACAAGTCCCAAGGGAACAGTGATGGACTGGTCAGCCAGCTCAAGTCGAATGTTACTCTTCCTTAATGGAGGCGGGTTCCAGGCTTTGTACATATCTTGTGATATTAGGTTGACTTTGGAACTTGAGTTCAGAAGAGCTTTACATGGTTCATTCCCAGTGACTTGGAGATAGATTAGAGGGATTCCAGGATTAGAGAATTTTTTGGGAAGGTGGCCTACCTTAATCCAGTCAGTAATAACATGTATTAACATAACCATGTGTGTTAAGCTCGATTTTAGTATTGAAGGGGGGCCTAAAGCCTTATTTGATAGGAAGGTGTTTAGATGTTCAACCACTTGTGATGGTGAGGGCTTGGTTGGACTGTTGGTTTGAAAGAAAGGCCTTCTCTTCATAAGTTTTTTAGAACCAACTATGGTTTGAGGATTCATAGCCCTTGTAATATTATGTCATTGTGGTTGAGTGGGGAGTTCCCCTTGCATTGCTAGACTGGGTGGTAATGGAGCTATTGGTGTGAGAGTTGCGGCTAGGTTTGGAGGATGGTATTTCTACGAGCTGTCTCTCCTAGGAGAAGGAGTCCTATAATACTCCCAAGCTTGGTAGTGACGTTGTGGAGTAATGTGACCAACAAAGTCATGTGGAGAGATTGGCTGCTACACATAGTAGCCATATGGATCCGGTTGTTGGTAAGGGTATTGTTGCCTTGGTTGTGGCATCCCTCGTGATTGTGGGTATTGCCACTGTCGATGTTGCTCAATAGGTTGTGGTGGAGTTCCACTTGGATAATACATTAAAGGTTGGTGGAACTACCTTGGGTTACCTTGGGGATAAGGTAACCATTGGGGTGCTTGTCATTTGTTAAGTTGTGGATTAAGTGCATATACCCCAGACTCTTGCAGATGTGAGATTATTGGGCAACATCGCTTAGGATGGTCGTATTGGCATATTTCACATCCATCGTCATTGTCTGTATAAGAATCCACAACCTCTTCATTGATGGCCATTTTACACTGACCTTTGGTACGTGCATTATCCATGTCCCTCTTTTTCTTTTTGTCATAGTCACTACCTCGCTCCTTAGACTCCTCTACAATTTTGAGAATGGTTTCAAATCTACTATCTAGGGAGTCTCACATTTGGTCTACCTTTGCCGACACTTCTATTGTTAATTTTTGGAGTGGCAAGGTTTTCCTATGCATAATCTCTTCTAGTGGTGACTCTTCCTCCTCCTCACAGAATCTCACTCTCCTTTGTTTGGAGGGAAGGGTTGCGGTTGTACTCTTCCATATTTTCTCTCTTACGTAGCTCTCCTTTTTCCTTGGCTACTTGCTCCAGCAATCTATGGACCTAATGGGACCTAAGCTCTGATAATCTCCCTTGGGCATACATTCCAAGGGTTCTCCTAGTTTCATGCCTAAGTCCATCTACGAGATGGTGCAGTTGATCCTGCTACGAGTAACCATGGCCTGGGCAACGATGTAATAGTGCATAATCACTACCCATGGTAGCATCCAAGGATTCATGATTTCCCTACTTTCATCCTTGGATTTTCTTTCGTAGGTTGGACACTCGGGAGTATGTTTGATACTTATCATTATACAGTTTTAGCATCGTACTCCACCTCCGAATGGATTCCAGTTCTAAGGACCAGTACCAGCTTTCCACTTCTTTTACTAGTGTCCTTGGGAACAACTTTAGTTTATGCCATTCATTCTCAATGTTTTGCAAGGCACATGCATCGTGAAATGCTTGTAAGTGGGTTTGAGGATCAGCATTGTATCCCCCCTCAAATCGTGGGATATTAGTCATGTCTAACCTCTTGATCCTGCTATCGTTTTGGTGCCTTGTGGGAACTCTTATGGCCTCCATGATTTCTAACATGCTTCGGGTTACAAGTAGGGGTTCTTCATGGTCATTCCGTTTATAGCATCTGTGATGTCTACGCGGTTCCCTACTCTTCCTTATTTTATGCTATGGTTCTCTCAAATACCCTCATCCTCTTTTTCGACTCTCTTGTCAAGGTTTCTCACTTTGTTTACCTTTATCCTCACAGTTAGGCTCCTTATGACTACGTCCTGATACTGAAGGAGAGGGTGAATGTGACGATGAAGGTGAAGAAGAAGGAGAACCAACACCATGACGATGTTTCCTACCTTCTCTTCAATGGTCCCAACCCCGATCATGATTACGATCAGAATGCCCATCCTTATCATGTGTTTGTGTTCCCTTGTTGAACACTTGGTGTTCGGGGGGATCAGAACCAGGATTGTGAATCGTGGAGTGAAGGTTTTGATACATCACCTCCTGGCCATCATTAGGAGGGGGAACATCATTTTGTGGAGAACCTATTGAAATAGGTTCACCACCCTTAATTTTGCTTAAGACAGGTGGAGCGTTATGGGGTCCTTTGCCCTTCAACGATGTATAGTATCTCTCCTGTCATAAGTCCCTTTGATGTTGCGCTTCTATGGGATGGTAATCCCTTGTGTCATAATCGCATGCAACGTATTCCACGTATAACTATGACATGCCTACTTGCATGAGAGCACGAGGAAGCATGTTGGGGACTGCTCGATCTGGAGGCAACACTATGTTACCCTCCAAGTCTCTCCAACGTAGTTGTTCATCTTGATGGAGAATAAAGGTAAAGTTAGGTACATACTCATCATGATGAATATATACCACACGGAACTATTGAGGCACTAGTGAATCTTGGTTACGTGTGTTGTGCCGTCGACTGTCTCATGTGTGAGTCCTAGGCGGTGAAGTGCTATTGTGCGAAGAAGAAGACATTTTTGTCTTGTTTGGTGTGCTATTTACCATTGTCTTATCTTTTCTTGATTAACTCTAAGGGTTCATTCTAGCGTCCCAACGATATGAATGATCTCCTATGTTCTACGTAGCACACAAACAACTAAGTCCCTGGCAATGACACCAATGATGAGTGGCGAGATACCTCTACACTCAACCATATGAATACGAGTGTCTCATGCACGATCTGGTCAAACTCCAAGGACTAAGTGCTGACGCGCCTTAGTGGAACACTTAAGGTTAATCAATCGTTGTCTTCCCAAGCTTACTTGTATTGTCACGGTTGTATGGTTAAGTAAGCTTGAGGTATATGATTTGTTATATCTTTTATCTTTTTAATGTCTTATGCTAATAGGGGAAGGTGAAGAGAACTAAGTGACTAACTTTCATTAACTATTTACTAACTAAGTTCTAATTATCCTAGCACCAATATCCGTTCCCACTTGCCACACACACCCTGAACCAGTGCAACACTGCTGGGATTACCAAACGCTACTCGTTACTGGGTTACCAAGCGTTACACACATGCTCGAAGCAATCGTACTAAGTGCACTTAACGAGGAGAGTCAAGGGTTGAGAGAGATTAATTATCTAGGAAAGCATTTAAATATTCAACAATAATTAATTCCTATTTAGCTTAGTCCATATGCTGCAAGGTTTATCAGAAAGTCCGTCTTTATTGCCGTACACAAATGTGTGCTCAGGTACAATTTGCTCGAATAAAGATCCGTTCACTTTAAGACTCCTACTGCGGGCATATGGAAATTATTCTAACTATTGAATGGTAAAATTGTTATAGTTTGGCTATGGGTCTAAGTCTAAGTGTATAAAACAGGGAAAGCCGCCTCTTATTTATAGACATTGTGGCCAGCTGCGATATCGCGTATGCGATATTGCAGGGGTAGACGCGATATCGTGTACGCAAGATATCGCGTCCGCCCCCACGATATCGTGGCTCATCACTCTATGTATTAATTGCAGCACTATAACAATGTGGATAAAAAGCGTTGAAATGGGCTTCTAAACCCTTATCTCTTGCAAGTAGATTTATTGTAGTTAATCATATTTTGAGCTCCACTCACGTGTACTACTCTTTCTTTATGGCTCCTTCCAAATCCTCCTTTTAGTGCATCAACAAAATTCTTAGGAATTTTTTATGAGGGGATAAGGACAATCACAAAGCTTTTCACTGAGTTGCTTAGGATATCTACACTTTAAGTAAGGAACACAAGGGCTTAGGCCTTACCTCTATTGAGCACCAAAGTTTTCTTGGCGTCCAAGTGGGTCACTCATTGTATAGGAGGAGATGAATTTTGGAATATCCTTTTAAGGCATAATATTTCTTGTCTTGGTAATCACCATAGATGGAAAAACACTCATTGGAGCAATTGGATCATCAGTGGAGGTTCTCAGAAGTTTATAAGTTCTTTCTTGTTCAAGCAAATTTGGCCGTGTTGGAGTCAATTTAAAGGCTTTTTACAATGGAAACCTTCCTAGATAAGCTTGAACTTTTTGTCGATGCATTCCATATGGTGGTCTCCTATTTTTAAAAAGAGTTTGGGTTGTCTCTATGATGAATTCTCTCATAGAGCCAATTATTTTGCCAATCACAATCTCCATCATGTTGCTCAATTATTTACTATTAGGAATGATTCTACTACCCTCTCTTGGCAACATGCTAAAGTAAAATGCGATTTTTAAAGACAAGATATTCTTATTTACCAGCACATTGAGCATGCTCTTTCCAACTTTGGTGTTCCTTAGTTGCATAATAATACTCCTTGGTATGATGATTGGTTTTGGCTTGATGGTTCCCCTCTACGTTCTTTATGCCTTTCTAAAGCCAAATCTTGGTTTCATGTGCAAGAGTTCCAACTCTCCACTTTAAATAGAAGATGGAGTGTGCATCTTGAGGATTACCATTGGAAAGCTATTTTTCATCGTGTTTGAACTTTTAAGGCTCAACCTAAGCACCGTTTCATTTTTTGGTCCTTGATTCATCAAGGTCTTCCCATTGGACATAAGCTTCACTTCTTAAGGGTTGACTATCCTAAAGGCACCATTTGTCAAGCCAATGACTCTTTTGTGCATGTCTTTTGAGATTGCTTGTTCTTTCAACAAATTTGGAAGTGGTGTCAATCTCTCCATGTTTTTATTCCTAACCATTATGTCAGTTTTCTTTTTAAGTATCTTCAAAGATGACTGTGTTAAGTGACATCTTCAAAAAACTTAAAAAATCTTCTTATGTAAGATTATTTTCTTTATTTGGAAATGTCATTTAAATACTGAATATCAAAACACCAACCACACTGAATTTGACTATGGTATGAAATGCTCTATTGTTAGTAATGTTCAACTTCAATGTTGAGAACTAGGCTTTACCAATAATATCACTTTTCCTAAGTAGTATCTCTTTTGAATTGCTTGTTTTGGTTTATTTTTTAGCTTTCGTCGTGAGGGATGCAAAAGGGTTCCGTCCTGTTGCAGGTGAGTGGGGGTTGCGGGGGTCATCTGGCAACAGGTCATCTGGCAACTTTGGGCTGTGTTAAAGGTCTGGTTTTGAGGTTTTCTTCTCTTGTTTGCAGCTCAAGGCTGCTGGCGGTTCATCTCGCAACTTTGGGCGCTGGTAAGGCTTTGGTTTTAAGGTTTTCTTCTCCAATTTGCAGCTCACCCGCAGCTCACCTTAACAACCATCCGCCAACAAAATCCAGGCACAGAGAGTTCACTCACTACGTTGCGTAAACACGAGCAAAATGTTTTGTCCGCATCTACGGGCGTCAAAATGTATTGGCAAATTTTTACCTTCAGTAGTGGCCAAATTGCAGTGTAGTTCTGGAGTTCATGCACTACAGTCTGGGCACTGTGTGGTCTGTACAAGCTTCGGTCCATTGTCACTAGGACTTTGGATTGACTCCCTTTGAAAACAAAGGTAAATGAGTGTAACGCAGTTGGCTGCATTTCCCCATTAAACTAACAATTGAATCAAAACGGCACTGCAGCAAACTGCCAAAACGGGAAAATGCAACCGTGGAGGGTAGTAAGCACTTTTTGCAACCGATACCGTGAAATCCTGATCCTGAGGATAGATTCTGTGCCACAACGCAGGCTTCCATTCATGCAGTATGAAGTTGCTGGAATAGGAAACAGTACGCCATTGTTTCAGCCATGGTTTCCGTCCGCTCAGCGCCGGTGCCAGCAGCCCTTTTCTCTTGCTCCTCCGGGAAATTCAATCCCTTGTCGAAACCCACCTTAAACAATAAGTTTTCATACAAGCAGAGATTCTTTCCCATAAGGTTTTCTGATTTATATCGGTTGCTATTCCACTGTAAATTTCCAAATATGCTGTTGTAATTTACTCTATTTAGTGGGTGAATAGGTGCACTTAGAGCCAAATAGAGGAGAAGCCCAGCAGGAAGTCCGGGGGAGCAACTTTGTTAGACAATGCAAGCAACGCTCTCACAAATTTTCTCGGCGGGCAGAGCATCGGCACCATGCCAATTGCAAAGTGCGCTGCGTCTGATCTCTTTGGGAAGCCATTTTTTTTTCACTCTGTACGACTGGTTTCTCCAGGTAGCTCAATCTCTTTTTTTCCATCATTTTGTCTTGATTATGGGTCCCCTTGATGCTGGTGTGAGGGAAAGTTAAAATTCTTGATTGCAAATGATCACATAATGTAGTTTAAGAGCAAAGGTTCAGGTGATTGGGATTTTAGGAGCTAACAGTTTATGAGGACCAGAAAAGCATGCAATATTACATGTTTGTACTATGAAAAATCACTTTTAAGGAGAATAGATAAAAAGTGAGACTCTTGCAGTGAATCCTTTTATACAGTACTACACCTTAGCTCATGGAAATCTGCAAACACACCTTGTTGCCGTCATGGCCAAAATGGGTGTTTCTAGGAGCATGAGGGTGCATGAACTGCAAAGATATCAACTCTAGAAGATGGTTACCTTCTCGTTAGTCGTTGTTATGCTTGGAGTGGAGACTATCTTCATTTACCATAAGTTCAACTTTTAAAGCATAGTTCATTGAAAGAGCAGAATAGTGGGAACACTATATCATAGTTGGCTTTGGTTAGCATTTATTGCACTGGCTTGTCCTTTGAAGGGGGTTACAATATGGGTAGGGGGTTTTCTTGTTTTCCATATGTAACTTTTTTTGGATTAGAGAGTCTGGTTGCTGGCAAGAGTCACCGATGTAGAAAATATTCTAACCTTGGATATTCTTCTCTCTCATTTCTCATATTATTAAACATTACAGGTTAAATGAACGATTTGGTTGTATGCATGCAATTGATTAGCGAAGTTTATATTTTCAAAGTTTTGCATCAATAAAAGCTAAGGGTCTTTAATGGTTTTATTTGGCAGCATGGTTCTGTATACAAGCTTGCATTTGGACCCGAGTCATTCGTAGTAGTTTCAGATCCAGTTGTTGCTCGGTATATTTTACGAGAGAATGCATTTGCTTATGACAAGGTTTGTAACTGTGAGAAAATGCATTTGCTTTTGCTTGGTAGATTTTTTTCCCTTACAGGATTCGTTGTTGCTAAAATAACTAATTCGCTTTGTAAATAGCTGTGCAAGTGCTTGAACGGCTCTTTTCTTTTTTAATGATTGATTGGTGTCTCCTTAGTTTTATTGGATAATCATAAACAGTGAAATTTCCTTTCAAAAATATACTTTGCATAGTTACGAACCAAAATACATCTTATCCAGGATTTCCTTTTCTATGCAAGTCCTTGTTTTTCCTCTCTTAGTTCCAGGTATGCTTATCTAGCATGGACCAAGTTAAATGAGAGAACAGTTGGTTAAACTAATAGAATAGCAAGGAAGTGTGATAGACAAAATAGAAAAATTAGAAATATAATTTTACAGATACATGTAGAATTGAAATACTGTTAAGCAGTTAATTGGTAAATAATTATTGCCTATAACAAATTCAATCAAGCAAACTGACAAAACTGTTCAGGCCCATCAACAATAACATAGTCTACAATTGGGAATAAAAATTAGCACAAGTAGCACAATGGATTAGTGCATGGGGACAAAATGAATCACACATTTGAAGCCATCATGAAGTTCTAATGAAAGGTGAGAAATTGAAAGTAAGTTTTAAGCCCCTCCCGAACCAAGGCAAATGATCAGGCAGTTAATTTCATTACTGTTCATCTAGATAATCCAAAGTTCATTGAATTAGACATATTCTCTAATCACCTAGAAACTTCTAGAAAAGTCTAGAGGCATATATTATTGGTATTGCTATCTACGCCAACAATTATTACCCCCTCAATGCCAACATGACGGACAAACTTAGGAATACAACCCCTTAATCTCAAATTCTATCTTGAAATATGCGCTATTCAACTCCATGCCGCATTTGAGATATCCACAAGGACAATCCAAAAAACTGCAATGAACCCACGAGAACAATCTGCTTCGTGAAACCATCAATTAACCTGCAAGAACAACTTATCTTGCAAAACCAGCAACAACAAAAATAATGTCTTGTGAAAATGGGAAAGAACTTACAAGAACAACATGTCTCATAGACACACCAATAAATCCACCAGAATAACCCATATTGCTAAGACACCAACAAACCTATAAGAAAAACATGTTTTGTGAACATAACAATGAACCTTGCAAGAACAATATGTCCTGCATAATAGTAATGAACCCACAAGAGAAACCTATCTTGAGACAATAACAATGAACCTATAAGAACAACTTATTCTATAAAACAACAAATAACTTACAAGATAAACCATGGATCTCACTCATCCAACAATAGATCCTTCTGATATGCATTTTTGAGTAACTACTTTTAACATGGCTTTCAGCCACACTTGACTACAAAACCATCAAAACTAGCTAAAGCCACTGGTGTTGTTTGCTACCGTCAATACCAAAGTACATTCTTCTCCTTTACTATCTATCCTACTCATTGTCCACAACTTCTACAACTATGGCCTCACTAAATACATTAGCACCACCATTGACTTCACTGTTATTGCTGCAAGCTTCCTATATCTCTTGTTGTGTTGTCATATTCAATGATGGAATTGTGGCAAATGCCGCCACAATGACAACCTTGTTCATAGTCAACCAGAACATCATTTTGCATTGGATGCTGCCAAAACCTTTGAATCTATGTTGTCCTTATTATTAAACTGTGTTGTTTGTTGAAACCTTTGCTTACCAAATTTGAAGGCCATGCATGTTGTTAATATTACCACTATATTTAACATGTATGTCACAATCATATCTCACACCACCACTATGCATGGGCTTTTTGTTATTGGTACAAAACCCTTAGCCACTGCAAACCCTTGCAAGCTACCCATGATGCTATCCTTTGTATTTGTACATCTTGCACCAACTCAAATTTGATGAATTAATTGTCAAATATGCAACTAGCTTACTTTTGCTTGTTGCTCATAGCGTCATCACCAATTTTGGGTCATTCAGGCTCTTATATCACTATTAAGGCCCATCAACAATAACAGAATCTATAATTGGAAACAAAAATTATCCCTAATGTTGAGTCCTGCAGGCTTTAATAACATTGTTAGGGCTCATCAATAATAATAAATTCTACAATCTGAAGCAAAAGTTAGCACAATGGAAACAAAACCAACTACACATGGTGGAGACAAACCAGCCACACACTTGAAGCCATAATGAAAGGCAATAAATTGAAAATAAGTCTCAGGCCTTGGTTCCCTATCAAACCAGGCCAAATGCTCAGGCAATTGATTTTATTACCCTTCATCTCTATTTATACATGTGGTTGTTTTCAAGCTAACTCATGGTGCATTGCATCTAGACATATTTTCTAGTTGCCTATAAAATTCTAGGAAAGTCTAGTGGTAAATATTGTTGACATTGCTATTTATTCCAACAAAAATGTAAATGTGCAAAAGGTTTGATGGGTTGCTCAAGCAGTGTAGCATATTCATTTCTACCAGAGAAAAAGAAGAAGAAGAAGAAGAAAGGAAATTTACGGCATGTGTTCAATCCCTCATGTAAGCTGAGTTGACCATCCATTTTCTGTTGTTTTCAGTTTCTTTTTTAGAAGTTCCTAAAATCTTGTTGACAGATTTCTGTTCTATAAGTTTATATTTTTGCTATATGCTTTCATTCTTCTTGTCTGTTTGCTGTTGATTGGGAAACGAACTATGCAAACCAGTAACTGTTAGCTGTGTCCTAAGTGAGGATCAAATCCATGCCCTAATGGCTAGATGTTCCTGCCTAAAAGCTGATAACCAACTCATTTTCACACATTTGACCTTTCATTCATTTGTTTCAGGGGGTTCTTGCTGATATTTTGGAGCCGATAATGGGAAAGGGAATTATTCCTGCTGATTTGGAAACATGGAAATCAAGAAGGAAAGGTAACTATATCAAGGGAATACGTTCTGTTACACATCATTATGTACACTCATTCTGCACAAAACATAAAATATATTTTTGTATTGAATTGCATATCAGTATTGATTAGATTTCATCCTCTTTATCGAGGAGATTTTGTTCTCTGGTGATTTCAGGTTTTAGGTGTTTTTTCCGCGAAAAATAAAGTAGGCATGTCAGCTGAATAATATATCATATATTACGTTTCAAAACATAGGTGTTCTTGAAACTTGTTTTTTTGTGGTCTGGTTTACAGCAATCGTGCTAGGGCTTCATTCTGCATTTCTTGAAGCAATTGTAAAGATCTTTGCCGATTGTTCCGAACGAACAACACAGAAATTAAACAAGAAGCTTCAGGATAATTGCAGTTCATCTCAAAAACACGTTGAAATAGACGTGGAGGCAGAGTTTTCAAGCTTAGCTCTGGATATAATTGGGTTATCTGTCTTCAATTACGATGTTGGTTCTGTTACTGAAGAGTCTCCTATAATCAAGGTTTCATAAGTGTTCACTGCTAATCCGCTTTGAATGTGTCTTCATTTTCTAGTGGCATGTGCATTTTTAAATGTCGTGGAATTTTTACTGGCATGCTAATCAGAGTACAACTTAAATATCATCTGAGTGTTATACCTAAGTGAGATTTTATTCTCAAGGTATTAGAACTAAAAGTTTGTCACTTTTAACGGAATCTTTGTCGATTTAATATCCTAGTACTGGGTCTACAGAGTTGTTATCACAAGCAAAGTTACATTGCCTGATTTACTTCAAGAGTAGACTAGTTATAGGTAACACATAATGTATGCAAAACTTTTATCTGGAAAAATATTGTTGTTTCTAAATTGACTATCTGAGGTTGGGTTTTGGGTTTCCAAGCATCAAGAATGAAGAATCAAGGAACTAAATCAGTGACAAATAATCAGTTAAGATCATTGCATTGATCATTATTTGGAATCGCATTTTATGATTGCCATTTCATTTATGGATGAATTTCCAATTTTAGATATGAAATTTGCAATTCAACTTTTTGTTAGGGTGCACGTAATCATCAACCCAAAGCTGCAACCTTGGTTGAATCCTAGTTACCAAATGTTTAAGCATCTAGTGGGCAGGTGAATAATACACCTTAGCGTTCTCCCCTTTGAGATAAATGTGGTAGGTGCACACACAAGTTAGATATTTTCAGCAGAGAGATTCACAGCTGGCCACCTCTAATTCTGATACAACTGTTAGGGCCTATCGAATCATCAATCCAAAGGTGCAAGGCCGGAAACCATGGTTGAAACCTGGTTAAATAGGCAGGTGAATCACACACCCTACCAATTTTTAATTTTGAAAACCTGCCCCATGTAATTTTGAAGTAGCATTTTATGATTATTTTTTGGGAAAAAGAAAAGAATATTGATTAAAGGACAATATTTTTATAGTTTGGGGAGTCGATGGAAAAAGCTAAATAGCTCGAAAATGAGAAAGTCTGGATAAACGACACTCTGGTCCTCAAAAAATAGTGAGGGATTATTTTTACTAATCAGCAGTTAAAAGTCTTTTAATATCCGATTTGAGGGAGTTTTGATTTTCAGGATTCTGGTGTTTCCTTTTTTTTAAAAAAAAAATGAGAAATAATATCTACATTTCAATATGTATGTTAAAAGCAGCAAAGGTAGGGTGAGAACTATCCTAAAATCCCAGCTGTCATATTGCCATGCAGCTACC
This sequence comes from Gnetum montanum, assembly GCA_015680685.1. NCBI lineage: Eukaryota > Viridiplantae > Streptophyta > Gnetopsida > Gnetales > Gnetaceae > Gnetum > Gnetum montanum. The sequence continues at coordinate 401,693 of MNCI01006238.1, forward strand.
ATATTAACCAGTTGCTTATTTCAGATCCATGCGTTTGTTTTCGATCTGTACATTTGTTGCCATTGTATCACTAACCCCATGTAAGCTTTTCTTTTCCTTTATTTCTCAAAAACACTTGCTAAGATTAAAGCATCTTTAAGGGCAGACAGTGTTCTGGATTTCTTATGCTTCCTTTAACTTATTGCAATTGGATTTCTGATTTTGCTTGTTTTAGGAGATGGAGGTATAATACCAAATTTGCACTTGCATTACACTGAAATCTATGTTTTACCAAGTGTTAAATTTTATTTTCAAAATGGTGTTCCTCTATTTGGTAGATTGAATTCCTCGTTTTTGTTATTTGTAGCATAGTTGAGATGAATAAAACGTTTCTTTCTTTCTTTCTTCTTGGGCCTTAAATTTCAGTGGAGATACATTTCTGGCATGAGGTATGTAACTTCATTTGTCTATGATTACATAACAGGGAAGAATTTGAAAATTTATGTATGTGACCTCTATGTATGCTAAATTTCCTTATGGTAGTAATTGCATTCCTGTCTCCTTTTTCCATATGCACTAATAAACTGTATAACACAGGCAGTTTATGGTACATTATTTGAGGTGGAGCACAGATCAACATTCTATATACCATACTGGAAATTCCCACTTTCAAGATGATTAGTTCCTCGTCAAAGGAAGTTTCACAAGGACCTGAAACTTATTAACGATTGTCTGGATGATCTTATTAAAAGAGCTCAGGAGACAAGGGAGGTTAGTTATGACTTAGCTAATCTGAAATGTTGTTAGAATTCCTAAATTTTGTTTTGGAACTTGAAGGTAGTATACCATGATACATATGCCATATCACAGATTTGCAGTTTTGCACATAACCTTATTGTAATATTTTTCAGCTATAAATTTAAAATGAAAGCCATTTTGTGTGGTACGCTTCCATACATAAATAAGGTTTATTGGAAGTGTGTCAACCTTAAAACAAAGACATGGTCAAATGTGAATTTTTCCACCACTTTTTTCTTGAACATTCAAGAATTACGATGAATTATTTTTTAACTATAACTAATGTGGTTTTAAATACAATAGGCGGTCAGTTTCAGGCTTCATTCTGATTTAATATGCAATGCAGGAAGATGATATTGAGGCTGTTCAAGGAAGAGACTATTCCAGAGTTAAGGTAAGCTGTGCCTTTTGTTATATTATCTTCAGAATGTGTGTATGCAATATGACTTACTTTGTTAGTAGATAATGTAATGGAATGAAAAATATATGGTAATTAAATTCTTAAGAAAGTTCTCATACGATGAAGTATGCTTAGGATGCTAGCTTGCTTCGGTTTTTGGTTGATATGAGGTAATAGACAGGTATCTGGCATTAATGGTTTTCATAATTTGTATTTTCATTAGAATAAACACTTGAATTCTTGAATAGATAATTCTGTTGCAGTTTAAATTTCTTTAGCTCATTAAATATGACAGATTTCTTGATTGTACATCCTTAATATTTAGCAGTTGGAATTTTGTTTGCCTTATTTCAGCTTCGGGATGATCTTATGACTATGCTAATTGCTGGACATGAAACCACTGCGGCAGTCCTGACATGGGCTGTGTTTTTGCTCACGCAAGTATGCAACAACAGCCTTATTGTTTTTTGTTTGTTTGTTTGGTTTTGAGTAAAGAAATCTTGATATCTACCAGAGGAAGGTATTCTTGAGTTTGTGTATTTTTACAGAAACAAAATCTTGCCTGCCATTCATAAAGAAATATTGCTACAGATTAATGCATTTTATTCGTTAAATGTTAAGAAGGCCAAAATAAAAAATTTTCAAACCACAGTTTATATAGAAAACTAGTTTCTTGCCAGAGTCATAGGCCTTCACAAGATTTAACTGGGAAATAATAACATGCAATCAAATTGCGTAACCTTTCTCTTCCTATTTATTAAAAATGTTTTCATTGTGATGTGTCTGCTGTTAGAATCCTGACAAGTTGGCGAAGGCTCGGACTGAAATTGATATTGTACTTGCACAAAGAAAGCCAACATTTGAATGCATAAAGAAATTGCAGTGTCTTAATTCTTATTGTGACATTTTTTTCAATATCCGCTACTATCATCATGTCGTATTGGATCATTTTTCACTATTCAAAGGAGTTAGAACCCTCAATGTTACATAGTAGAAATTTTTGTGCACTGCAGTTGTTAGGCTCATTCAAGAAAGTTTGTTACCAAGACTAGTTAGTATTGAAGAATTCAATTGTGTAGTAACTAGGAAGTTTTATTAAGCTCTGCCTTTTAAGTAACCTCATTTAAGGAAATGCTATTTTATGCATGTAATCTTTGTGATCACAAACAGTGCTTTAATTACATGTTTTGACAATTGCTCAACTTATGGCTAGTAGGGGCCATCATTTGGACTGATGGTAAGGGTACTTATTTCTCAGGAATCAAGACCTAGGTTTGAGCTTAGGCATAGCCACACAACCACTCAAAAAGAGGTTAAGCTTTCATTCATCTACTGACCTTCTTGAGACCTTGCTGTTATAATCGGAAGCGATAGTTTCAATAAAATAGTCAGCAGATCAGATCTGAAAATACACGAGAAGTTCCAGAGAAATTATTAGAATGCTATAGATTTGAATAAAATGTTAAAGATAGAAAATATGGCAATGGAGCAAATCAAATAGACATTGTAAATCAATGAAAAAACTGTTGTAAACTCAAACAAACATTTGCTGTAAAAGCAAAATGAAAACAACGAAAGAAAATAGCACAAGAACATAGGGATTTATGTGGTTCAGGTCTTTTTTACCCTACCTCCACAACAATGTTGACTACTCAAATCTTAAGGACACAAGCCATCCTTATAACTGTCCCAAGCACCCAATCTATTACTCCAACAAATCTTAGACTCTTGTCTCTAAGGTAAAACCTCAATACAATGCTTTTGCATCAAGAACACACTTAAAGGCTACCCCAAGTCTTTTATTTATAAGTAAATATTAGGATCAAATCCCAATCCTAACACATGGGATAAAACACATCCCCACATAAATATCACTTTACAAGTTGAAAACACCCCCCTTTTTTTTTTCATATCATTATTTAAAATGCAACATCCTTTTAAAAACATAAAAGGAAATACAACAAATAATACTAATGTATTTGTCTTCATTTTTCCAACAAACTCCCCTTGAAGACAAATCCAACCAATGTTCAAGAGATGTGTGCTTTTGATTAAGCTTTAGCTATCCCAAGCTTCTTCCAACATAAAATGTGTTCTTCAGCTATCACTGGTTTTGTTAAAGCATCAGCAACATTAAACTTTGTATGGACCTTTTAAACATGCACCAAGCTGTCCTCTATGATTTCTCTTATGAAGTGGAACCGAATATCTATATGTTTCGTCCTGTCATGAAATGCAAAATTCTTTGCAAGATGAATTGCACTCAAACTGTCACAAAACACAACATATCTTTGTTGTTTTAATCCAAGAGATTGCAAGAATCTCTTCATCCATAACATTTCTTTGCATGCTTCTGTGAGGGCTACATATTCTGATTTGGTTGTAGATAAAGTTACCAGTGGTTGTAGATGTGACAACCAACTCAATGTTGCACCACCAAAAATAAATGTACCTTGCAGTGGAACGTCTTGTATCATGAGTAGCAGCAAAGTTTGCATCTACAAAACCTTCAATGTGCAGATTACCATCTCCAAAACACAAGCAATGTGTTTTTATGCCTTTTAAATATTTTAGAATCCATTTAACAGCCACCTAGTGATTCCACCCATAGTTGGTCATAAATATACTAACTACTCCAATGACATAACTAATATCAGGACATGTACAAACCATGACATACATCAATGACCCGTAGAAGTATATGAGACATTTTTCACCTTTTCAAAGTCCTCTTTTGATTTTGGACAGTCCTCTTTTGATAAATTAGGTTATGTTGAAAGAGGTGTAATTACAGGTTTTGCATCCTCCATGTTGAAACGTTTTAGAACTTTTTCAATATAATCTTCTTGACTTAGCCACAGCTTCTTTCTTTTTTTGTCCTTGTAAATATTTATTGCAAGAATTTTCTTTGCCTATCCCAAATCCTTCATAGCAAATTCTTTGTCCATTTCTAGTTTTAGATGTTTTATTTTTGCCATGTCATTTTCCACAATTAACATATCATCAACATACAACAACAACACTTTAAACTTACCCGAAACATTTCCAAAAAAATACACATAGTGGTTCAGATTTTTTCTCTGATAATTCAGCTTCTTGATGAAGGTATCAAACCTTTTATACCATTGCCTAGGGGCTTGTTTTAGACCATATAAGCTCTTTTTCAATCTACAAACTAGACTTGAACCTTGTTGTTTTTCATACCCTTTTGGCTGTTTCATGTATATTTCTTCCTCCAAATCTCTATGTAGAAATGTTGTTTTTATGTCAAGCTATTCCAATTTTAAGTACATGCAGGCTAACAAAGATAGCACTAAACGTATAGAAGAGTGTTTCACCATCGGAGAAAAAATTTCTTAAAAGTCTATGCCTAGTTTTTGTGCATAGCCTTTCACCACCAACCTAGCCTTGAAACATTTTTCCCCATTGGCCTCTGTTTTAATTCTGTATAGCCACTTGCACTTCAAGGGTTTTCTCTCTTCTGGCAACTAAACCAACTCCCATGTTTTGTTTTGCTAGAGTGATTCCCATTCATCATTCATAGTTGCTTTCCACTTTGTAGCATTAGTACATGTCATGGCTTCCTCCATTGTTTCTGGTTCACCACTATCATTGTAAAGTACATAATTCAGCGAGGGAGAGTAGATGTCAAGAGGTTTGGTAGCTCTTGTTGACCTTCTAACCCAATGAGACACATCTATAGCTTGTTGTTCATCATCTTCTTCCTCATTTCCTTGTTGTCCTCCATTTCCTTTTTGCTATCCTGAGTTCTCAACTTGCTGCCATGTAATTTCAACATGTTGTCTAATGTTTTTAGATATGGAAAATCCATGAATTTCATCATTTTCAACTTCTTCAATCACCCTAAAAGGAGTTCTCATGTTGTCTATGCCATTGTTGTCCTTGTCTTTCGTTTGCAGCTTACTAAACATCACATTTTCTCTAAATTTAACGTCCCTTAATCTCACTACACATTTCAATTTAGGTTTCCAAAGTTTGAATCCTAAATCATCTTCTCCATATCCAACAAATATGCAACGTTTAGCCTTGTTTTGCAGCTTAGTTTTGTTCTTCTTTAGAATACGCATAAATGCCTCGCATCCAAAAATTCTTAAATGACTATATGAAATGTCTTTACCTCTCCAAACAACTTTTGAAACAACATTATTAATTAAAGAATGTGGAGACTTGTTCACCAAATATGCTGCAATCTTAACTGTCTCTCCTCAAAACATCTTAGATAGGCTAGCACCTGAAACCAGTGTTATAGCTTGATTCAATAATGTTTTGTTGCATCTTTCAGCAACTCCATTTTCCTATGGTGTACTAGGAGGGGTACGAATGTGCCTAATTTCTTTGCTATTGTAGAAATCAACAAATATTTTGGAAGTGTACTTCCCGTCGTTATCAGTTTGCAAACATTTTATGTTTATATTTATTTTATTTTTTACTCTTGCAACAAATGTTTTGAAAATTGAAAACACTTTATCTTTTGATTTCAGCATATAAACCCAAACCTTTCTTGTACAATCATCTATGAGAGTTACAAAATAAATAGATCCACCAAGAGAAATGGGAGTCATATGACCACAAACATCAGAATAGACCAATTCTAACTTATTTTTCTTTTTGTTGTCTAGATCCCTACAGGAGTTTATTCTCCTAGATTTTTCAACTAAATAGTCTTTGCAATCAATTTGGGCAAAAGAAAATATAGAAATGAGAAATTGATTTTAAAGTACCTTTAAGCTTGACCAGCCAATGTGTCCAAGACGTCTATGCCACACTTAAGAACTTTTGCATCAAAAACTGCTGTAATAGAGTTGCATGAATATGTCATCAACATATATAAGGTGCTCTCATTCTTTCCTTTTAGAATGGTCATGAATCCCCTAGAAATCCTCCAATGTCCACCTCCACTACTAAAACTTAGACTTGAATCATTTAGTTGTGGAATTGAAATTAGCTTCTTTATGACTTTAGGAACATGTCTAACGTTATCTATTGTCACCTTTTGCATCCCTGCTTGTTGCAGACTTATACTTTCAATTCCAAGAATTTTTAAAGCTTTTCCATTAACAGCATAGACAAGATTAGATTTAACTTCATAATAAGATGTAAAATAGGACTTATATGGATAAATGTGAAAGGAGGCACATGAGTCAATCAACCAGATGTCACTGCTATGTCCATCTACCACCATTGTACATAGTTCTTGAACCAAGAAACTAACATTTTTGTTAGCTGCATTTACCTCTAATGTTCCTTTTTCTAACTTCTTCTCTTTTCCTTTATCTTTCTATGCTTTTCATGCAAAGCAATCCTTCTTCAAATGACCTTTTTTCTTACAAAACCAACACTTTGAGTTTGAGTTTTGCCACGTGATACACTTTTGTTTCTTCTTCTTCTCCTACTTGGGAAACGTCTCCTACTTCTACCTCTTTCCTCTACTACATGAACATTTCTAGATCTAGAAGACTCATCTACTCTTCTGAATCCTGAAGGGTAGACATGACCTGTTCAAATGTCATAGATAAAACATTAATAGAAGTAGTAATATATGTCACAATTGCAAACCAGGAATTAGGTAAGGAGTCTAATAGAGTATAAGATTTAACTAAATTTAGAATAACAATTTTATATTTTTCTAACTTATTCAAATTTTTCATCAACTCATCCAAATGATCTTAAAAAGACACATTAGATCTCTTCTTGCATCTAAAAACTTTTTGATAAATATGAAAGATATTCAAACTTGATACTTTATTAAACCTATTTTTCAATGTTTGCCATAGATCATGTGGATCCATATCAGGTTTAATTGACGTCAATATCCCATTGCTTAGGGTTGGATGAATGAAAGATAATGCCTTAGTCTTAATTTTTCTCTAATGAGCATTCGACATTTTCGCTGGTTGAGAGGGTTCTAGGGCCTACAAGCATTCCTTTTGTGCTAAAACGACCTTTATCAAAATGCTCTAGACATTATAGTTCTTTTTTACCAATCTTTCTGTTGTTTGCAGCCTCTTCATCTCTTTAGATTTAGCTCTGATACTAGTTATAATTGAAAGTGATAGTTTTAATAAAACAATTAGTAGATCAGATTTGAAAAATACACTAAAGAAGCTCTTGAGAAATTATTAGAACGTTATAGATCTGAATAAAATGTTAAAGGTAGAAAGTATTGCGCTGTAGTAGATCAAATTGACGCTGTAAATCAATGTAAAAAACCATTGTAAACTCTAGCAAACGTTTGTTGTAAAAGTAGAATGAAAATAACAAAAGAAAATAGCACAAGAACATAGAGATTTATGTGGTTCAAGCCCTTTTTACGTTACCTCTACAACAATGTTGATTTGCCTTCTATTTTGCTCAAATCTTAAGGGCACAAGCCATCCTTATAGCTTTTCCAAGCACCCAATCTGTTACTTCAATAGATCTTAGACTCTTGTCTCCAAGGTAAAACCTCAATACAATGCTTCTGCATCAAGAACACACTTAAAGGCTATCCCAAGCCTTCTATTTATAAGGAAACATTAGGACCAAATACCAATTCTAAAACGTGGGATAAAACATATCCCCACTCCCCTTTTTTTTTTCATATCATTATTTAAAATGCAATATTTTTTTAAAAACATAAAAGGAAGTACAACAAATAATACTAATGTATTTTTTTTCATTTTGCACCACTTGCTTAGCAAGATCAACATCAAGCTTGTGGGTTATGTTCCCTTTTTTTCATTGAACTTATGATTATTGACATAAATAGAGAAGAAAAACACATAAAAATGTTAGGAAAATTATTGTACTTAAAAAGATGAGTTTTATGTTGTTTTTTTTTTTTAAAATATTGTTAGTCACCATCTATATGAATAGAGGCAAAGCTATATTTATAGTTAGAAAATTTTTGTTGTGAGAAGTGAATAGAAATCAATGAAGTTAATTGTGATTTAGTGTGACATTTTAGAACTTTGTCCTAATCATTATTTTTGCAATGAGTGGAAATTGCAGGGGATGGAAGCCCATTACTTTGATCAAAGTGCCCATTATCATGTGTGTTGAATTTGTGCATCAACTTTCACTTTCCAAACCAATGCATGAGTGAAGTGTCCAATGCTTGGGACAGAAAATAAGAAAGTTTGTCTTGTAGGACAAAGCTACACCTTATGTAACAACATTGTCTCAATGTTGTCCAGCACCCCAAGGAATTCCTTTAGATCTAATGGATTTGGAGTAGAAGACCATGCCTCTAAACAAGCAAGCAATCCTTAGAAGGGAGCATGCGACGCAATAGCTTCTTAATGAAAGAGAATATACCTTAAGGAGAACCTCTAAACTCCAAACGAGGACTTAGTAAACAAGTACACAAGAAACCTTGTAGATATCATCGATGGAAGGGGATACGATGTATCTACAAGGTGCACCTCACCCCGAGACCCCTCAGGATCTTGTACAAGGTTTGTCAAGGCATCACACCAAAACTTTCCAATCTTAGTTGCCTACATATCTGTGACCACCATAGAATCAGGGCCATGTAATTCTCCAAGTAAGGGTAGTATGAAGAGGACTTAGACAGGGATGCAACAGAAGGAGTCTTGCTATTGGCTTGGTACCCGTTAAGTTGGGATGGGTTTTCTAACACTTGAGTGCCACTCAAGGGTAAATCAGAGTGTTTCAACCATGGGGAGGAACCAGGAGAACCTCCACCTTGGAACCTCTATCACAATCCTCCCCCACATAAAAGAAGTGACATCCTTGAAGCGGAGCTTAGGATAAGTTTCGAGAGTACACTTCATGTACAGGTTTGGAGCTCTGTCAATTCTAAGGAGTCCATCAATTCAATTGACTCTAGGCTTGAAGGAAGGTACCAACCCCAAATTTGTGACATGAGGGATAAGTCCAATCCAAAAGGTAAACATCTCTAAGGCATCCCCTAGATACATCCCGTAATTGGGTCTAGGGACTTGTCTTTCTACATAGACCCATACCTATGTAAGAAGATGTGCTCTTCTTCGACAAGTGTAGCCAAGTTCTATCTTGAAATGGCTTCTCGGCACTGATTGATTCTTTCATTTTCTTTTGTCGTCGATTTTGAAGGCTTACTAGGATCACTTTCAACCCTAGTGATGGACTCGGGAAACCAAATTTGAAAGAGAAGACATGCTCCAAAAGAGCCATGCCCTCTGAAGCAACTCCAGCTTGCCAAAACCCTAGGTTCTACTTTTGGCATCAAGAACCATGGAGTGTTGCTAGTCCAGCCATGAATGAATTGGATCACCACAGCCACACCATCAACATATTTTCTTTTCTTTTTATGCATGAACAACTGTCTAGGCTGGTGGGAAGGGAGTTAAGCATGATCCCCCTTCAAAACAAGGTATAGAGGTAGATCTCTTGAATTTGACCTTGTCATCCACAGATATACTAGCACAACAATCCTCATTTTCATCATCTGATGAGTCATGGTTTGTTAGGCCTCGATGTCGAATACTCGACGTCGGAGCCTCGATGTCAAATACCTGATGTTGGGGTTAGGATCCAATGTCATCTCCTCTATGTTGGCCTATAAATACAACACTTGAGTGTCCGGTTGCGAAAGTAATAGGCAGTAGAAAAGATAGTTTTTAGTTTTTAGTTTTTGATAGTCTTTTCTAGAGTTCTGTTATTCCTAGTGCATGCCTATAGTGTGATATTTGTAATCGTATGACACCGTTGTTTGAGTGTGATGTATTTGGACACGTTACATGACTGGCAATAAAGATTGAGATTGCTTCGATCATTACAACATCCACTTAGATTATTATTATTTTTAATTGTTAATTATTTACCGTTTCCTTTAGTTAACATTTTCATTTATTGTTATTTACTATTCCTGTCATTAAGCAGAATGCGTATGCCTTAATCATGAGCGTTTTAGTGTAAGTACTTGGTAATCTAGTAGTGTATTGTTTGGCATACCCAGTGACACATGCTTGGCAATCCTAGAAGTAGTTGCACGAAGTCCAAGACATATATGGACAATTAAGAGCAGATACTCATTACACCTAGGCTAGTTTAGATATTATTTTCCATTGTTCATTAGCTTAATCAATTTACCTTTTTATCACCATTAGGAGGAAGTAGAATTAGATAACATCATATGCCTTACTTTGGACTAAATCATATGTGTCAAAGCTATGACTAGTCCAAGTGGGAAGATAGCAAACTGCAATCAAAGCATAACGATCTAGATACCATAACTAGTCTCATCCACAGAATTCGACCGGATCATGCATGAATATTTGTGATTCATATGGTTGGGCATAGCGATATCTTGTTGCTCACCATTGGTGCTGTTGCAAGGGATGGTGCTAGTTATCTAAATTAGTTATAGTATACACAATCACTGTAAGGGTATTAATGGTATATCTTTCAAAAACTATTAGCTCACACACATCATAAACCAACAACAATGTCTCTCTCACACAAAAGTGACAATGCACTGTATAACACAAACATTCATTGGAGAAATAATGAGCTATACGATGAAGAAAATTGGAGTGACCAACCTTATGCAGGGGTTTACATTCACCTAAGGTAGATAATCTTGGTGGAGATGATGTAAGTCTTGAGCTAGGGGAGGCCTCAAGGCCTAAGACTTCCTCAAAATCCAGAAACGATAAATCAAAGGACCTTGAAGAACATCATAGCAGCCATGACAAATCTTTCACTTCTTCATCTTCCTCTTTCCTTCAATGTCTAGTTCTGATGAAGATGAATGTAGGTATGGAGATAAGGCTCCACTAAAGGGTCGGACTAAAAATCGAAATTGAACCCATGGGAAAAGTCAAAGACGTCATCATGAACATAGACAACATCATCATGATCAAACGAATAGAGATAGAAATTTTCCTCACAACCTATTTGATGTTGATGAAACCTTGTTGGCCACTAAGAGCTTAATGCATATCACAGAGGCCACTAAGATATCTCGCAAGCATCGCAAAAAGAGTTTCCTACCTAAGCTTGATATGAATAACATTCTTAAATTTGCAGGAGATTATGATTCAGATCCATACCATCATTTACAAGCCTTCCGAGATGCCTGTATCTATTACAACACTGAAAATGGATAGCAAAAGCTTAAGCTCTTTCCTAGGACACTAATTGATAAAGCCAAAGTGTGGTATCGATTGTTGAGATCGAATTCAATTCAACGATGGTCCACAATGCTGGAACTTTTCAATGAGAAATACCAAATCTATGCGAGGGTGTTCAATTTGAGAAGACAAATCCAAGAGTCGAAGCAAGAACAACATGAACCCCTGGACATGGCCTTAGATAGATATTATTCCTTACTGAATAGATGCCTAGGCCATGGTTTCTTTGAGGAAAGGTAACTTTTTCACATCATAGATGGACTTTGTAATGAAATGAGGGAGACCCTTGTGATGTATGGCCCAGGGCAATTATACGAGATCCAAGCCCATCATATCTGAGAGCTAATCGAGTGTGTGGAAAAAGAAGAAGGAGAGATACACAAATGGGAGAATGTTGAGAAATATCAATGGGACCCAACTCTTCAACAAAAGGAGATCCAGATCTATGGTAAGGAGAACCAAACCACTCTTGATAAGGTGATTCCACAATAGACCTTGCCGATACAGAAGTCTATTGATGAACTTGAAGCAAAGTTTAATAGGATGTCCAAATGGGTATATGAAAATGTTACAACTCTCATTGAGACAGTCGAGGAGAGGATCATGCAAAATAAGCTAGGCGATCACAATAAATAAAGGATACAGAACTAAGAAATAGCTAGGAACACTTTTCGGCAAATGGGAAAATGGCTAAAGAAAGTAAGGCTATAGACTCAACCACAGACGAAGATACTGGATGTGACATTTGCATATATGATCATCCGAAGGGCCATTGCCATTGCCCAGACTTGTTGCATCTACAAGAGTATTGGGTAGGTTCCTTAAATCCAAAGTTTGTGCGAAAGCACATGTCTGAGAGATTTCCTCTTCCACAAGATAATTATAGACATTCCCACAATCGATCATACCATCCTAAGGGGACTTATTACTAGCCTAAACACAGTCATCAACCATAGTGGCAATAACCACAGTCATGGGGAAGTCCACCACCAAATCAATCCTATTCGTCCTACCAGTCAAAATTGCATGGATATTATGTTCAACACCCTGTTTTTCCAACTAGTTCTACGTCCTCTACTTCAAATTGTCACTACCACTCTCCCAAGTACCATCAACCCATGACATCCTTGAAGGATCACCATCTCGCACCTCTTACCATCCATCTTACCCTTAATATTCTTATACTCCACCTCATTATAGGCCACCACCAATGACACAAGAAAGTTTAGAATCACAATATTAGTAAACGAATGCCACTTGTGCTGCAAATGTGCAGAGACATGCTAATACCAGTGGGTCTCAACTACAATGTAGGAAATGTCCCTTCTGGAGGAAAGGCCCTAAGCTGAAGCAAACCATGCATGGACCCACCACATCATTCGAGCCAACACAATGCCAATCTGGTGCAACACCTCCCTTTTCACCATCACTGTCCTTTGAGCCTACACACAGGCCATTATCCATCATTACTCCAATCCCAAATCCAAATAATGAATCTAACAATGTGAGGAGACAAATAAATCTATGCATACCATATCATGATCAAGGGTGCAATGGTGGGCTAGACATCCATAACGTTAACACACCTCATACCCTGACCCACCATACATTTAACCATCAAGTGTGTGACCAATAATTTTTCTACCCAGCCACCACACCATCAATAGACACCCAATGGCTAGGGCATGGACAATTACTAATGTTTCATACATGCATGGATCCTATTTATCCACTTATTAATCCTTGTCATGACCAAATGTTTAGTCGTGGGGGTTACCCCCCATTTTAATCTTCAGAATTCTTAAGTGTTTTTCATCTTTTTGTTTTACAATTTTTTGTCATTTTTCTATTTCTTGATCCAATTTTTTCTATTTTTTCCAATTTTTCTATTTGTTGTGTTCATTTTCTTTTTTATGTAATCTTGCTTATGAATAGCATGACCATGTTGCCCATTGAGGTGAGGTTTTTCCTATGTTGTCAAGTCATAAGGGATTGATTATTTAGACATTGAGACCACGACATCCCTCCACCCATTCCATTAATAAGAGGTTCCTACCCTGGTCATAATGATATGTTTCATTGTGACCATGGTAAACCACCTCATGTCCCAATGTCTGCAATCCTTTCTACAGTCCATTTTATCTCATGGTCTGGGTGATTATAACTTGTGGTTTTGTGTAATATAGAGTTATTATCTCAATTTGGTGGTTTTAACATGTGTGTTTTGTTTCACAAGTATGCATTGCATTCAACCCCTTTAGTGCCTATGGACATTTTTAGGTGTGGTTACACAAGGGCATCATAAGCTAGAGCCTGCTTTGGGGAGGATCCACTTGTGTAACTTTTGTGACTTGTACTTGTTTGACACAACTACATCATTCTTCACTTCTAAGTGCTCAGTTGTTATCTTTTGTTGTTTCCCTTATCCTATAATTGATCCATCCATCACCTTGATTTCAATGCCTTTTTCTTGACCATTCTAGTGCTTTCTATGTTGATAACTCCACCTTATCACACTTTTGGTGCCTCAAATTGATTTTCTGCTTACCCTAGATTGATGGACTTCAAACCTTCCAGCCCATCATAGAGCTTCCATTTCCATGCTCAGCTAGGCCAGTCAGTGAAAATCCATGGACTCCAACGTTAGGTCCAATGCAACATCATGTACTTGATGTCGGGTTTGACAAAATATATATATATGATCCCTGCGGTGCTCAAACTTTATTTTCATCATTTGCCGCTAGGGGAGTTGTTCAAATTTTCTCTCGTGACTCAAAGCTCTGTGCTTTCACTTTCCATTTGCGATATTTAGCTCTCTACCACTTCGATTTTCGTGTTGTTTGAACCTACCTGTACCTGGAGTGTTCAAGTTAGTTATGGGGGGTTGCTTGCATGTGAAACTTGCATCAAATTGCTGAAATTTGCTATCGCTTGGAGGGTATTATAAGGGTAATAGTGTTAAAAGCTTTAAGCATTATCATTTAAAATCAATTATATTAATGCCAGGAACCTTAATTTTTTGACCCAAGGGACCATAACCATCACTATAAGCCACACATAAGGAAAAAGGAACCAATTGTGAATGGTCGTAAAAGGAGATAGACACTTTTTGGGAATTTTTCTTAAAATTTTTTCTAACTCTGCAATCATATGAACTAAGAACTTAATAAACTAAGGTAACGAGTAAGGTATAAACCAATTAATGATAAGAAAATATACAACCTTAGTAACACTTGATCTTTGCTTGATTGTAAATGGCCCCAAAAAGAGGTGCACAAGGTGAACCTTTGCAAAGAGCAGCTAAGCACCCACGAGGTGGCTAAGGTCAACAAGGCAAACATGTAGAACATGCAGAGCAGGAGGCTTAATCATTCAGCATTCACCAAGAGGCTCATGCTACTAGATAGTTGGTCCAAGAGGAGGCTGTAGAATCGCAAGCTCCTGCATAGGGACAATGTCTCATGTTGCCCCCTGATTACCTTGCTGCCATCTTAGAAAAGTCCACATTGACCTCAATCATAGTGGAAATAAATTTCGGCCTATTCATGTAGTTTGCTCCAAAAGCAGTTCAGATGCAAATTAAGGCATTCCCCTTAAGGCCCATTCTCTTAGACAATGCTGAATGGTCCTGGGTGAAACTCATCAATTCTGGCACAATAAAGATGAGGGCACCACTGTAAACATTTGTGGAGTAAATGTATCTTTTTCAATCAAAGCTATTGCTGCAGCTCTCAATTTGCAAAATGAAGGAGTTAAGGTAGCCCATTTGTCAACTAGATCTGACCTCGAGACCAAGAAACTATGGTTGAAATGGACATACGACAAGGAGTATAAAATGTATAATAAAATGACTTTGGAAGAAAGGATGTATTTTAAGATTGGGACTTACCACCTGTTTCCTACAAAAGGTCTCAATTGAATCTCAACATATGTAGCTAGGGGAAGTGCTATTTTAATGGGTAAATTCGTGGCCAATCTTCCCCAGTTTTACTTCACTGAAATCCAACAATGGTTTGAAGAAAAGAAGGTAGGGAAACTAACACTTCTATTTCATTTTTTAATTAGAAGGCTATGCAAGTGCATTGGGATTCTGGGATATATGAATGATATCCCTTGGAATGCTTAAAATGCCTCCTTCACCAAACTCCTAAAACCTATAGCACAACGAAAAGATCTTGGTGAAGAACAAGAACTAAAGAAAGAGGTAGCATTAGAAGTAAAAACATAACGTAAGCCTGAACAATTCCCACAAACACAAGCTCCACCATTGCTGCCACCACAAGATTATAGGCCTTCGATGAGTCATTTACAAAAGATTGCTAAAGTTGTCAACTGGGAAAGCAGGGATGAGTCTAATCTCTTTAGAGTGATGGATGATGTTGTATGGCCCATAATTTCAGCTGATCCAACATGAGGGGAGATATTGCTACAATCAAAAGGTGAAGGATCTCAATGGTCACAAAAAATCTTTAGGAATGTTGCATCCTTCCAGGTAACTCTCGAAACGAGAGAAGGTGCTACAGTTGTGGTACTACAACATGAGAATGTGGTAGGCGTAGTAGAAGTAATCATAGACCATATTAAGGAATCATTTAATGTGCCTATTGTGCCCTCGGTAGACTTAACGGGAACCAGAGATGCATAGATGCTGACTCCTGTGGTGCATGAGGATTTTTTGATTGACTGTTGCAAACATGGCAAGTGATGACTACCTTGTTTGACATCCTTAGTGATGTCACTACATCATAGTTAGATCTCATCACCACAAAAGGAAAGCTGGTCATGGTTGAAGTTAGGGTAGAGCATGTAGAAGCCGAAGTACAAAGACTACAACAAGAGTTGGCTGCCTTGAGAGTCGAACGATGAGATCCTATCCAATTTGTTGCACCTAACTAGCATGAACAATTCAAGATGGAGTAATTGACCAAGCTAATGAAGGAGAATGCAGCTATTGAACAACAAAAGGAGAAGGTAGTCTAGAATGCCTCTGCTACTAATGCACAATCCCATGTGTACAAAAAGGCATTGACCATCATACAAGAAGAAAAAAAATATCTCGCTACAGAGAAATCAAGGTTGATCACAGTTGAGAAGCAAAAGAACATTCTTGATGAGAGCATCCACTAGTTGAAAGCACAACTGGTGAGGGTCAACCAGGATATTAGTAGATTGGCCAAGGAGAATAGAACCCTCTCAATGGAGGAGGTCTGCGCTATTCGTTAGAAGTCAGCAATCGAAATTAGCGCATGGCAAAATGAGGTCAAAAATCACGAGAAATTAAAGGAACACTTTTGTGATTAAGTAGGCATCTACAAGCAGATAAATGAAAAAGAGATCTAGATGGCCAAAGCCCACATCAACTCCTTGTCAGTCCAAAATCCTGAGTGGCAGCATATCTTGGATAGCTATGCCTTGGTCCATCAAGCGGAAGTCAAGAATAAAGACCTGCAAATAGAAGATTTGAAAGAATACATGGTGTTGACTAACCTTAGATATGCCAACTTTGCCATGTTAATAGTAGGGCGACCTTGAAACAAGCTGGAAAAATAGGTGGGGACCACCTTGAAACACCACGAAAATTACGGCTAACGCTTCTTGATTGCAAAGTTTCCTAAGTGTTAGAATGATGACACTTTTCAAAAAAATTTCTAAGTTTTGAAACCACACTCTCCATTGCCCCAGAGTGTAGTCAATATAGTAGAGAGCGTAGTCAACTCAAATTACCAGTTTTGCAAATTTTTCTAAGTGTTAGAATGATGACACTTGCTGCAGATTTTTTCCAAGTGTTGAGACTATGCTTTCCATTACGCTTGGAAGTGTAGTTAGCATGAAGACACCAGTTTTGCAAAATTTTTCTAGCTATCAAGCCTACACTCAAGAGTGCAGTTAGCATGGACACCCAATTTTGCAAAATTTTTCTAACTATTGGGACTACGCTCAAGAGCATAGTCAAGCATAGATAGTTTGGAAGCCTGGTTTTTGTAAAAATCTTCTAAGTGCTGGGCCCACACTCCTAACTACGCTCTAGAGCGTAGTCAACACAGAAGCACATTTTTTGCAAAATTTTCTAACTATTGGGACTACACTTGGGAGCATAGTCAAGTGTAGATAGTTTAGAAGCCAAATTTTGCAAGATTTTTCTAAGTGTTGTGACTACACTCATCCCTAGTCAGGAGCACAATCAGCCTCCCCTAGAGCGTAGTCAACACTTAGCCACATTTTTGCTAGATTTTGCCTAAGTCTGGGACTACACTCTCACCTAGTCCAAAGCATAATCAAGCATAGACATGCAAAATAGCCTTCAAAGGCCTCCACAACGTAGCACTGGCATTTGCATAAGCTCCAACACATCTTCAGTAGTAGAATTTATCTTTTTTGCATCCCCCTGCTCCCCGAAATTGTAACTACGCTCTACCCCACTTCCAACAGTGGACAACATAGTCTCCAAAAGTTACGTTTTTGGGCATTTTCTCAGGTACATTATGATCTCCTTGGCACTCACACATGCAATTGGGCAGCATAGTCACAGTCTCTTGGCCTTGTAGAGTTTGTTAGAGTAGAACATAGCTTAACACTGCTTTCTTCAATGGAGAGCGTAGTTGGGTGAGAACGTAGTTGGGACACAACGTAGTCCCAACTACCCCACTGCCACATGGTGCCTAATCTGCATTTCATGGCAACCCTAACCCTATATATATCCCAACTCTCTACGTTTTAGGTGTTGGCATTTTTTTGGACGTAAGAATTTTGGTATTTGACATTTGGCATTTGGGCGAACGAGACCTAAACACACTGGCAAAGAGGTAGAGTTGCATTCCACAACCCATTGCAGCACCACCACAACTCTACAGGACACCATAGTCCATGGTACACCGTAGCGGCCAACTTAGTAGGCACAAACACCACGGCGAGTGCTAGACTTCATGGCCCAACACCACCAAAACTATGACTATGCTCTTCACTACTTTTGTTGTACACTGCGTACCTTCTAAACCCCTTTTGGAGCTAACTATGCTCAACCCCATTTGGGGGTGATGTTTCATTTCTTTCTCTTGCATTTTTTGCATTTTCTTTGCATTTTTTACATTTTTAATGCATGGTCATGTTATAACTACACTTGGGCGGCAATCTCTGGGGGTTGACATCCCCATTTGTGTTGAAACCCTTGACTATGCTTGTCCCCATCTATGACTATGCTCATCCCCATCCATGACTATGCTCTACACTTAGCATCGTGAAACACTGCTTAAACACTTAGAACTGTTTCGCATCATTTGCATTTGCATTTTGGCTAACCACGCCATCCCCGGTCACATCCAATGCCCGGTTGCAATCCATAAAGTCCCTATCTAATCGACAAGACTGTTCAGGGTCCCCTATCTTTGCTTCCAATAGGCCCTTGCATAGGGTCGGTGTTAGGTTGTGCGTTTGTTAACCCCTTGGTGATTCCATCCACCGATGTTTTTGGTTGTTACAGTTTTTGGTGCTCGAAGGAGGATCAATTTATTTCCTTTCTGGACTTCGTTGTGGTTATCTTTACGCACTCTTTGCACCCTTGTTGGTGTAGATTGAACTCCATTGTCGGATCCCCCAGGACCCTACATAGCAACTCATATCCCATTGCTCTTCACTTTTTTCTAAGTCTCTATTCTTTGAGCATAGAGAGCGTAGTTGGTGGAGAGTGTAGTTAGCTCTTAGTGTAGAGAGCATAGTCTCCATACTTAGCCATTTTTTTGTAGTTTCTATGCTTAGTTATTTTTCTGCAATTTTCACACTTAGTTGTTTTTTTGCAGTTTTCAGAGTTAGTCATTTTTTGCAAATAGTAACTCTCACAACTTGATCTGCAAACATGAATCTAGATCAACCTTCCATGTTAGTGTTTAACATACATGACACCTTGATCATCCACCTAGAGCATGCTGTGCTTAGCCACAAACAATATAACTTTGTTTGTGCCAAAATCCAAGTAGGGTTATTAGTGGATTGCCTTGACATAGAGGTAAAACAGGACTTTGAATGAGTCCACTGAGACGAACGAGAATACATCCCCTTCTTGTTTGACATCATTCCACTCATGAAGTCCTATCATCGATTGTTGTCCCAACTCATTTGTACAAATGAGTATGATGTAGGGACCAACTACAAGGAAGCCTCACAGGAGGAAGATGAGTTTGAGGCCCACTTCAAATGTGAGAGCTCTCTTTACATTGTCTTCCAATAACCACTTCCTAGTACGACCCCTCTTCCTTTGCCCTTCGTGGCATCATCCCAACCTGCTTAGCTATCTTTTTCAGTAGCAATCGCACCTGCCCAACCCTACACTCACGCAGGGGCCATCTCCTAGCCTTGAACGACTTAGTCACCATATGTCCTACTTGTTTCATCAGCGTCCTTGACATCAGCCTAATCCACGCATGTGTGGCCTACCTCGGTCACCATGCCCATAGCACAACCAATGTAATAATCACATTGTGTGGCTCCACAATTGACAATCCAGCCCTGGGCTGTACAACCAACACAAGAAATAGCCTAGCCAACACAATTGGATGGCACATCTCCAAGCTTGGGTTAGGTATTCCAACTGATCCAAAGTTTTACGGAGGAGATTAATGGACTCAAAGTTGCTTCCTTCGAAATTGTAAAGGTGGTGGATTTCTACCAAGATGATCCCATAAGTCCTACAGTCCCACCCCTAACTCTCACAATTGGGGTCTCGCTGCCTCAACTTACCAAGTACAATGGTGAGGAGGACCCCAACATGCACTTGGTCACATTCAAGTCTAAGTGCATGTTACTGCAAGCATGGCCACATGCCATCATGCTTGTGTTTGCCATGTCATTAACTGGTAAAGCCCTAGACTAGTATCGCTCACTACCGAGGGCCTCAATCACCTCTTTGGAGGATCTCCTAAGCTGGTTTGTGACACACTCTAGGTATAACCTAAAGCTTGAAGCAATCCTTGACCAGCTTATGCAGGTCAAGCAAGGGCCCTTAGAGCCTATGCCTAAGTTTATTCAACACTGTAGCATCTCGTTACAAGAAATATGAGAGCTGCTAGTAGAGACACATCTTTTGGCTATCTTCAAGGATGTAGTTAATGACTTTATCAAGTCAAAACTGTACTACTTGGCCCCGAAGTCTCTCAGCCAAGCCTTTGCCCAAACGAAGGACATAGAGGAGGTTGCGCAAGTCAGTAAGGACCTAGCCTACATGGCCTATCAAAACCAACACAGAAAGAAGCAAAATGAAACGATGGCAACGATAGCCACACACGCTAAAACAACCAACTGTAGGTCGATGGCTAAGTAACCCAAAGCCCCAACACACAAAGCTGCCAACATTGGTGGCCAGGCAACCAACTCGTCTACATCAGTAGGGGCCACAACACAAACCAATCCAAGGTCCCACTTTGAGTGTAAGGATCGCTCAATGTATACCCCATTGTCATTGTGACTATCATAGCTACTAGACCAACTTCTGAAAGTTGGGCTAATCCAATAAAAATGAGTGTTGGAGAGTACCCACTAATGACACGATAAGTATTGCAAGCTACTGAGGAATCCCATCTCAGCAGTACTAAACATTTCACCGGTCCTACAACACTTCAATTTGGACCAATTCTGTCACTACCACTAGATGTTCGATCATAGTACGAACTTCTGTCGGGCTTTGGAAGACGATTTACAAAGAATGATAGAAAGGGGCCAACTGGTGCTTGACATGGCAAACGAGTCTAATGTGAACAATGCTACCTACATCATTAACATCATCAACATGGACAAGTCAACACCAATGAAACAACCTTTTGTGGTCCATGTGCCTCTCAACAGTGCAAAGGTCCTATTGGCCTCCACGAGTAAGAGGCCTTCCTTTGTTATTAAAGTGCCACCTTGGGCACCCACAACACCCGTTTGCTATGATGTTAAACTAGCACAACTCGTTCGCTACGATGTTAAACTGGCATACCGCAACAAAAACTACCAAGCCACCATTTTTTGTTAGGGTGCCACAACATGCCAACCCCTCATCTACTCCAACTACAAAACCACCATTTGTCATTAGGGTGCCACAGCAAGCTAGCCCCTCATCAACCCTACACCCTACAGTGGGTAATGTATCAGTCCCTTCTCCTCCAAGGGTCAACCTTTCCGACAACACGGGTAGACCCTCTCAATGGTAATGCTAGAGGCCAAACGAGCATCTCACAGGTGAAATGGCTAGGCAACAATGAGACCAAAAAGTGCTTGGTTCACCAAAGCTGGTGCTTGCCCTTGCAGTCCCCCTAGCCAAAGCAAAGGCCATAACTAGCAAGCCACAACTGTGCACTGAGGCCCCCAAGTAGGCCAAGCAAACTAAGTCCAAGTTCCCTTCGCAAGAGATTCGTCTCTTAGGTTGCATGGAGGAGGTCAAGGTTAAGACAATGGCCAATGACAAGGACTTTGTAAATGCATTAACCTAGGTGAAATAAATGCTTAAGCAAAAGAACATAATGCTAAGCTTGTATGACCTGGTCATGACCTCATCTGCCCATTGTCAAACACTGGCTTGGATGTTGGCCTTCATTCCTATTATGGGGTACATCACTACAGATGAGAACGCCATCTATGTAGTAATGTTGTCCCCCATGGCAAAGGAATCGAGTTCAACATTCCTAGCCTTTCACAATGAAGCAATTAAGATCAACCTCAAACGAGGGAAGGTCACAATAGCTCCATTATCTATTAGTGATGAGACACGACTTGCACTGGGCCGCGATATCGCATCCCATGCGATATC
>MNCI01006238.1:429316-474524 GCA_015680685.1 Gnetum montanum
ACCAAAAAAATCACATACCTCAGACTTGCTTAACCATACACCGTGACACATACAAGCAAGCCTGGGAAGACAACGAACAATTAACCCCAAGTGTTTCTTGTGGCGTTAAGGCATTTAGTCTGCGAAGTTCGACCGGATCACGCGTGTATGCTCGTATTCGTATGGTGGAGTGTAGGGGTACCTCGCCACTCATCAATTAGCATACGTGTTGGGCAGTGCACCATCTGCAAGGTGCATATCAATGATGGTGTAGCAACAAGCGTAGTTCCATACACCATCATCAAGAAGCTCGGCTTGACAAACGAGATCAGGCTAACCAAAACTGCATGCAATGCAACACCTAAGGCTAACACACCCAAAAAAGTGGTTGAAGTTGATAGCCTTCTAGAGGATGCCCCTAGGCCCTATGTGCCTCATAATCCATACTCGATTAGGAAACAACTGTGTGACCAAGGTACCCCTTGGGCCCAACATGCGCTAGGTGCCTTCCTACCATTTGCAGCCACGCACAATGCAATTTCGACTCTTGCATACATTAGACTTGTCTACACATTTACATTTAGCCTGCTTGCTTAGCTTACACATCATTTTGCTTTGTTTATGCATTGCTTTTCTTTGTTTACACATTGCTTTCCTTTATTTACACATTTTGTTCACGCATTCATTCACTTAGCTTATGCATGAAAAACATCAAAAAATACATTTAAAAAATCATAAAATCACAAAAACAATGCATATCCCACCATGACCTTAAATAGGCAACGTCATAGCTTGCCATGACCTTAAATTGGCATTGTGCAGCTTACCAAGGCCTTAAACTGGCAATGTATGGTCCACCTAGTCTTAAACTAACACTGTGCGGCCTGCCATGGCCTTAAACTAGCACCTATGGTCTGCTATGGCCTAACACTAGCAACACTCTTCCCTCTAACACATGGCCCACCACGGCCTTAAACTAGCACCGTACGGCCCACTACAGCCTAAAATTGACAACCCTTTTACTTCTATTGCAATGGCCCAGAATGGCCCAAAACTATTGCTATGGCCTACCATGGCCTTAAACTGGCACTGTGTGGCTTGCCATGGCCTTAAACTGACACCTTGTGGCCTATCATAGCCTTAAACTAGCAACTTGTGACCTGCTACGGCCTACAATGGCCTTAAACTGGCATCATGTGGCTTGCCATGGCCTTAAAATGACACCATGTAGCTTGTCATAGCCTTAAATTGGCAACCTATGGCCTACTATGACCTAAAAATGGCATCCACGGCCTGAAATGACCCAAAACTAGCAATACATGTGGTTGAAATGACCCAAAACTAGTAACACATGGGGCTTAGAATGGCCTTAAACTATTGTTGCAGTCTAGAACGACCCAAAACTATGGCCTTTCGCATTGCTTTCTTTCATTTATGTATTAACTTTGTTGCAAAAGGTGCTGCTTAATGTTGTTTTTCTAGTTGATTTTTGCAAGATCTTGCAAGCACATAGTATGACTAAGCATGCAATACCATACTTCACTAAAGTAAGGTAAGCATAGCCATCTACCATGACACTAAAACTGGCACAACAGTTTGCTATGCCTATAAATTAGCATATTTCATCCTTGGTTCATGACATTAAACTGGCACAACAAGACGTCTACTATGATCCTAAACTGGCACACAACAATCTGCTAGGACTATAAACTAGCATAGCATGGTTTTTCAGGACCTTAAACTAGGTTCATGGCCTGCTAGGACCTTAAATTGGCATTTTTCTTATCTTCTGGAGCACTTGCCATCATTCTGGCCTTTGGAGCACTTGCCATCATTCTAGCCTTTGGAGCACTTACAACATCATTGCCCTCAATACTTTCACTAGCTTCCTAAGCACTTGCAACTGGTTCAGCCTTTCAAGCATTTGTAGCATCTTCACATTTGGCATTTGACTTGCATTTCCTGTTGTGTGTTTTTCTTGTCTTCTCTAAGTTGTGTTTGTAGGACGAAGCCCTGGAGGTGATCGTGCAAAGGTGCATCTCATTGTAGTGGCAAGTTGCCACATTACTCTAATGTGCATGATTGGACTAGCTAAGCCTCTCAAGAGTGCACATTCCCCTCAACCCATTACAACTTATGCACATCCACTCCTATGCCTTCATACCCTCTTATTCCTTGCATAGCAATGCTTGCAAATCCCCTTTGATGCATACGCACTATGACTATATGGCATTCTCTTCATGTCAACCGTAGAACCCAAGGTGGATGGAACGCAACTCATCCTATGGGGAGCCTTTGTTGGTTGGTCAAAGCCCAAGTGGATTTAATGCAACTCATACCGAGGAGGAAACACCTATCCTATAGATGCAACACAATTACATCAAAGCAAAGCCCATTAGGTGGCATGCAATTCACTTGATGGCCCACACCTTACAGCTAACATTTTAGTAATATGCAGAACCACATGTAGCTTTGCTTCATAACAGAAAGCAAAAAAAGTAAAAAAGCAAAAAAGTAAAAAAAGTAAAGCGAAAAAGAAAAAAAATAAAAAAAAGGAAAAAAGGAAAAGGGGAAAAGCACATCCCCAAGCACTCTAAGCACGTTGCAATTTTGCAACTGGCCCAGCCTTGAATCCACATTGACTCTCTCATGAGCACTCTGATGAGAGGTCAATATTTCAGGGGCAAGCCACCCGAGTGCTATGTTCATAGTCAGCCATGTTGAATTTTCATTTTGCATCATAATATACTATTTACATTTCATCTTCCTTCTTTGCATCTTACCTCCCCAACGCATTGCCTACACTCTTTTCCCTTAGCATATCCCTAGCCACAACACTCTTAAGCATGGTGAAATGACACTCGATCTTGTACCGATGAGCGATGTTGGTGCCAAGGTTACTATAGCATTTTGCTATTCTTTGTTGACATCTCTTGGGTGGCTCCTCCAAACATCAACAAAGAGGGGCCAATGAAACACCACAAACATTTCAGCTATTGCTTCTCAACTACAAATTTGCCTAAGTGTCAGAACAATGACACTTTTTTTGCAAATTTTTGTAAGTGTTGGGACTACGCTCTCCACTGTCCCAAAGTGTAGTTGGCATAGTAGAGAGTGTAGTCAACTCAAACTGCTAGTTTCACAAATTTTTCTCAAATTTTTCTAAGTGTCAAAATGATGACACTTGTAGATTTTTTCTAAGTGTTGAGACTACACTTTCCACTATGCTTGGGACCATAGTTAGTGTAGTCAACACGAAGACACCAATTTTACAAAATTTTTCTAACTACCAAGCCTACACTTGGGAGTGTAGTCAAAGCGTAGTTAGCATGGAAACATAGTTTTGCAAAAATTTTCTAACTATTGAGACTATGCTTAGGAGCATAGTCAAGCATAGATAGCTTGGAAGCCTAGTTTTTGCAGAAAATTTCTAAATGTTAGGACTACACTCCTGACTATGCTCTAGAGCATAGTTAGCATGGAAGCACAATTTTTTTGCAAAATTTTCTAATTTTTGGGACTACGCTCAAGAGTGTAGTCAAGTGTAGATAGTCTGGAAGCCAGATTTTGTAAGATTTTTTCTAAGTGTTGTGACTACGTTCACCCTTAGTTGGGAGCATAGTCAGCCTCCCCTGGAGCATAGTCAACACTTAGCCACATTTTTGCCACATTTTACCTAAGTCTGGGACTACGCTCTCACCTAGTCTAGAGCGTAGTCAAGCGTAGACATGTAGAATAGTCTTCAAAGGCCTTCACAACATGGCATTGACATTTGCATTAGCTCCAACACACATCTAGTATCAACATTTATCTTTTTTGCATCCCCATGCTCTCCAAAATTGTAACTATGCTCTACCCACTTCCCATAATGGATAGCGTAGTTCTGGAGTGTAGTCTCCAAAAGTTGCATTTTTTTGGCATTTTCTTAGGTACATTGTGGTCTCCTTAGCACTCACATGTGCAGTTGGGCAGTGTAGTCATAGTCTCTTGGCCTTGCAGAGTCCATTAGAGTAGAACACAGGTTAACACCGCTTGCTTCTATGGAGAGCATAGTTGGGGTACAACATAGTCCCAACTACCCCATTGCCATGTGGTGCCTGATCCACATTTCACAGCAATCCTAACCCTATAAATACCCCAACTCTTTATGTTTTAGGGGTTGGCATTTTTTTGGACATGAGCATTTTGGTAGTTGGCATTTGGCATTTAGGCGAATGAGACTTAAACACACTGACAGAGAGGTAGAGTTGCATTCCACAGCCCATCGTAGCCCCACCACAGCTCTACAGGACACCACAGCCCATGGTACACCACGGTAGCCAACTTGGCAGGCACAGACACCACAGCGAGAGCTAGACTTCATGGCCTGACACTACCAAGATTGTGACTATGCTCTCCATTGCACCTATTGTACACTATGTACCTTCTAAACCCTTTCTGGAGCTAACTATGCTCAACCCCATTTGGGGTGGTGTTTCATTTTTCTCTCCTACACTTTTCACATTTTCTTCACATTTTTTGCATTTTTAATGCATGGTCATGTTATAACTATGCTCAGGTGACAGTCTTTGTGGGTTGACACCCCTATTCATGCTGAAACCTTTGACTATGCTTTCCCCCATTCGTGACTATGCTCTACACTTAGCACTATGAAACATCACTTAAACACTTAGCATCGTTTCGTGTCATTTGCATTTGCATTTCAGCTAACCACATCACCCCTGGTTGCATTCCAATGCCTTGATTGTAATTAGCAAAGTCCATGTTTGATCGACAAGACCATTTAGGGTGCCTCGTCTCTGCTTTCAGCAGGCCCTTGTGTAGGGTCGGGGTTAGGCTATACATCTATTGATCACTCAGTGATTCTAGGCACTGACATTTTTGGTCGTTACACACCTATGCATTATATGATAAAGAGTTTGTAGGTCGAAAGGATGCTTTGCAGAAGTTGTAGGTGGAAAACTTAGAATTGGAGGTGGTCAAAGCCAGTTATCAAGGATAGAAAGATGTAGCCTCAAACCTAGCTAGAAAATTAATAGATTATCATGAACTTAGAGACAAAGCTAGGACCTTTAAGGAGGAACAATGATAGTTTGCGGCTTGGTATGTGAAGGCTAACCAGATGTTCCCACAATTTCCATGTCCTTGGGATGTACCAGTGCCAGCACATATTGGCTCAGTAGTCTAGATAGTACATGACCCAAGGATAGAAGAGGAGAAGTTGCATGCATTGTTGAATCATTACAAATTTGAAAAGCCTGGTGACAAAGAAAAGTAACCAATGGAGGAGCCATTGCCTTCAGGCACCACATGAGCTTCCCAGTTTTTGTTTTGTAATAATGTGTTCTATTTTTTGTATTACACTGCTACAGCATGCAAGAGTTAATTGTTTTGTTTATTATTCAAGTCAATCAATAATCTCATACCTTCTCAATATTTTGTACAAAACTTATTCCTCGTTTTATCTAACTCAAGGATGAGTTTTCATTCAATCGTGGGGGTATGATGGTTCATGGTTTGTCAGGCTCCGACATCGAATATCTGATGTTGGAGCCCTGATGTTAGATACCCAATGTCAGGGTTAGGATGTGATGTCAGATATCTGATGTAGTCTCCTCTATGTCGGCCTATAAATACAGTACTTTAGTGCTCGATTGAGAAAGTAATAGGCAGTAGAAAAGATAGTTTTCAGTCTTTAGTTTTTTATAGTCTTTCCTAAAATTCTGTTATTCCCAGTGCATGCTCGTAGTGTGATGTTTGTAATCATATGACACCTTTGTTCAAGTGTGATGAGACGTGATTCGCATGAGCTGCGATATCACGGTCCACTGCCACATCTATAAATAAGAGGCGGCTCTTCCTTGTTTCATCATCCTAGGCTAGAAGTAGGGAAACTCTGGTAATTTGATCACTCCAAAGAGAGAATATTTTCCATGTGCCCATAGTAGGAGTCCTAAAGTGAATGGATCTTTATTCAGGCAACATTGTACCTGAACACAAGTTGTGTACGACAATAAAGACGAACTTCCTGGATAAACCTTGCAATGCATGGAATAGGATTTTATTTAATGTTATTTATTGCTTTCCTAGTAATGCGGAATGAGTACAACTTGATTACGAGCATTTAGGGATGTGTACGGATAATCAAGGAACGGATGCTCATGAGTACGACCTGATTACGAGCATTTAAGGATGTGTACGAATAATCAAGGAATGAATGCTCATGAGTACGACTTGATTATGAGCATCTAAGGATGTGTATGGATAATCAAGGAATCGGCTGCTCATCGCAACGCGGTATGAGTACGACTTGGCTACGAGCATCTAAAGATGTGTACGGATAGTCAAGGAATTAGCTGCTCATCGCACTTAGGCTAGAATAACTTTCTCAACCTTTTTCTCCTATTTAAGTGCCTCAGTACGACCACTTCGAGCACGTGCGTTACGCGTGGTGATCCCAGTGACGATTAGCGTTTGGTAGCCGCGGTTGCATCAGTTCAAGGTGTGTACGGTAAGTGGGAACGGATGCTGACGCTAGGTAATTTAGACTTAGGTCATTAGTTAGAGTTAGTTAGTTTCTCAACCCTTCACCTCAATAGCATAGGAGACATAAAACATAAAAAGATATAAAAATCATATACCTTAGACTTACTTAACCATACACCGTGACAACTACAAGTAAGTCTGGGAAGACAACAAATGATTAACCCTAAGTGTTCCATGGGGCGTGTAGGCAGTTAGTTTGTGGAGTTCAACTAGATCACACATGCTATGCTCGTTTCGTATGGTTGAGTGTAGGGGTATCTCGCCACTCATCATTGGCACCGTTGCTGGGGACTAAGTGTTTGTGCGCTAAATAGAACATAAAGGATATCACTCACATCGTTGGGAGCCTAAACGAACCTTCGGTTTAATCAAATAAGAAAAATTATACAACGGTAATTAGCATACTAAATAAGAAATCATGTCTTCTTCTTCTTCTCACAAGAGCACATCACCTAGGGATAATACAAAAGATAGTCAGCAATCAAAGACACATAACCTAAATTAGCTGGTGCCTCAACAATATAAGTTGACATATAGTCATCCCGATGATTATATCCCCAACTTTGCTTTTATTCTCCATCAAGACAAACAGATGCGCTAGAGAGATTTGCAAGGTAACATCGTGTTACCTCCAGATCGATCAATCCCAAACATGCTTTTCCATGCTTTGGCATAGATAGGCATGATAGATTTATATGCAGAATACATTGCGAAAGGCTTTGATTTAATGGATTGCTATCCCACAAAAGCACAACATATGAGGGACTCAAGGCAGGAGAGCCAACATACACTGTTGAAGGGCAAAGAGGTCCCGCACGTCCTAAGTGAAACTAGAAATGGTGAACCACTTATAACTGGTTCACTATCAAGAGATGCTCCCCCTCTTAACAAAAGTGAAGAGGTGGGGTATCAAAACCTACGATCCATGATACATATCCCTGGTTCTAATGCCCGTGAACACCAACTGTTCACAAAAGGAACAACAACAAAGGACAAGGATGGGCACTTAGATCGTCATCACGATTGGGGCCAGAGCCATAGAAGAGAAGGCAAGAAATATCGTCATGGTGATGGTTCTCCTTCTTCTTCTCCTTCTTCACATACTTCACCCTCTCCTTCCACCTCTAGGTGCAATCATGAAAAGCACAATGAAGAGGATAAAAGTAAGAAAAATGAAAAACCTCGATGAGAGAGTCGAGAGAGAGGACAAGGGCATGAATGAAGGGAAAGTAGGGAACAACGAAGACATCATAGGCATCATGAAAGAGATGATCATGATGAGCCCCTACTTGCAACCCGAAGTATGCTCGATATAACGGAGGCTGTTAAAATTCCCACAAGGCATTTAAAAGATAGTCGGATCAAGCATTTAGACATGAACAACATCTCATGCTTTGAGGGGGGATACAACGCTGATCCGCAACATCATTTACAAGTATTCCATGATGCCTGCACATTGCAAAATATAGAGAACGAGTGGCAAAAACTTAAGTTGTTTCCTAGGACACTCATCAAAGAAGCAGAGAGTTGGTACTGGTCCTTAGAACTGGAAACCATCAGGAGGTGGAGTACGATGTTAGAGTTGTTCAACGATAAGTATCAAACGTACTCCCGAGTGTCTAACTTGCGTAAGCAGATCCAATGATGGAAGCAAGGTAATCATGAACCCTTGGATATTGCCATGGCCTGCTACTACACATTGTTACATTGTTGCCCGGGCCATGGTTACACACAGTAGGATCAACTTCGCCACATCATGGATGGGCTAAGGCATGAGACTCGAAGTACCCTTGGGACTTATACCTAAGGGAGACTATCACAGCTTAGATCCCATGAAGTACATCGCTTGTTGGAACAAGTAGTAAACGAAGAAGGTGAGCTATGCAAAAGGGAAAGTGCTGAAGAGTATAACCGTGATCCCTCCCTTAGAAGGAAGGGAGTGAAATTTTGTGATGAAGAGGATGAGTCACCAATTGAAGAGTTGGTGAACAGGAAAACCTTGCTACTTCAAAAACTAACAACAAAAGTAGTGGCTAAGGTAGAAGAAGTATGGAGCTCCTTAGACTCCAAAATTAAAACTGTCCTTAAAATTGTAGAGGAGTCTATGGAGGAACGAAGTAGTGACAAAGGTAAAACAAAGTGGAGAAATTTAGGCCCTGTACATAACAAGGGTAAGGGGAAAATTACTATCTCCGATGAGGTTGTGGAATCAGACACAAATGATGATGGTGGATGTGAGATCTGCCACTATGACCATCCTAAGGGATGTTGTTCAATTATCCCACATCTACAGGAGTTTGGGGTGTATGCACTTAATCCAAGACTCAACCAATGACAAATACCCCGAAAGTTACCTTATCCCCAAGGTAACCCAAGATAGGTTCACCAACCATTAACATATTATCCAAGTGGAACTCCACCACAACCCATCGAACAGCATCAGCAGTGGCAATACCCACAGTCATGGGGGATGCCATTGCCGAAACAACAGTACCCTTACCGGTAGCCCGATCCATATGGTTAGTATGTGCAACAGCCAATTTCTCCAAGTGACTCCATGAGTCACATAACTCCCCAACATGACTACCAAGTTTGGGAGTACTTTAGGAGGACTCCTTCTCCTCTGGGAGACGCTCCATACCCACAGCATCCTCCTAATCCATCTGCACCTCTTCCACCTGTAGTTCCCATAACACCTCATGCTCCAACAATGCAAGGGGAACTCCCTACTCAACTGCAACAACACCACGCTATGAGAGCTGTAAATATTCAACTTGCTGCTGGTTCTGACAATTATAAATAGGAAGACCTTTCTTCAGAACCAGAAGCCCAGACAAGCTCTCACAACAACAAGTGGTTGAGTTGATGTACACGCCTCCACCATCTAAAACTTCGGAGCACCCTTTAGTCCAACAGAGCTTAACGCATACGGTTATGTTAACGCATACCATAACTGACTGGATCAAGATAGGCCACCTTCCCAGGAAACTAACTGACCCTGGGAGTCCCTTAATCTATCTCTAGATCGCTGGAAATAAACCACATAGGGCTCTTCTTGACTCAGGTTCTGGAGTCAAACTTAATTTCACGAGAGATGTATCACGCCTAGAACCTGCCCCAACTCAAGAAGAGCAACATTTAACTAGAGCTGGTAGACCAGTCCATCACCATTCCCTTGGGATTGGTGGAGGACATCGTTACCACTGTGTGTGGTTGGTCTTACCCAGCTGATTTCCTGGTGATTGAAGTAAACAACAATGATGGGGACTTCCCAATTATAATGGGAAGGGCATGGTTGAGCACAGTAGATGCATGCCTAGGCATTCATGATCTTTCCTTGGAAATTTCTAAGATAAACATTTATGGAAAGATCAAAAAGAGGAAAGTTCCATGCATCACATATAGTGATTCATTAGGTGATGACATGGAGGAAATGCCTCCATGTAACAGGTGTGCCCTTGAAATCTTAAAACAAATATGCCTGTATGTAGCAACCACACAACAAGTAGTAGACACCCTGTGGTTGATAGCTACTAGAAAGAGTAACCGAAAAATATGCATGGAACGAACTGAGGAGAAAAACCATGCCAACAACAAAGGCATAGACACCTTGGAATATGAGCGTTGCCAACTTCCACCCCTTAATCTAAGAACGTCAATTGGGAGAAGTTGGACACTTTTAAGAAATTCAAAAAAGCACTCATTATTTCAGATCTCTCCATTTCCACTCAGTCATGGGGGAGATGGCCACCTATGTTAATCATATGGGGCCCTCAGTTCTTTTAAGTTTTTGTTTTACACGTTTTTGTTTTACAACATTTTTGTTTTACAAGGGGGGGGTTTACACGTTTTTTGTCTTACACATTTTTGTTTTGCATGTTTTTGTCTTACAAATTTCTTTAACTTTTCTTATTTTTTTTTACAACATCGTTATACTTTTCCATTTTTTGTGTGCGTGTGTGTGATCCACCCTATAAGTTTGTCCCATAATAAGTGTTCTCTATGATGGTATGAACTAGTTTCATATTGACTGTCAATGTTTTGTTTTTACCTATAAGTCACAATGTTGATACTAAGGTATGTTTCTTTTACTATGGTAGGCAATGAGTTCACTTCATCCATTCATCCACCAGTTTCTATGGTCTCTCTCAACTTGGAAATGTACAGTCCCCTTCATAATAAGAACTCTAATGAATCGGCGACTGGGCATTTCTTAAACTAAGGAAGGACTCAAGGATTGAAAAGGGTGTGACTTCAAGGGAACTTGATGCTTTTGTGTTGGCTGTTATCTTGGGTGCTTGGATGTTTTCTTCTTGATTTTTCTTGCCGTTCCGATGTTACCCAATTATCGGAAGCTTAGACAATAAAAATAATCAAGTCTTTGCATGGTGTGATTCTCACACATAAAAACACAAAACAAAAAAAAAAGCCGAAGAAGAATGAAAAAAGAAGAAGAAGTGAGAATTCAAAGCACACCCCTTAGACAAAATAAACTTGGGCTACAAGCACTAGTTATGGAACTAAAAATGTTCCCTCTAACTAAGGCCCTTCTCGCTTCCCATTCTCTCCTTGTTTCGTCAGAATGGTGGTGACTCTTGGGGAAGGCATTCTTGTTATCCAACTGGATGGATTGGCTGAATGTATTGATGCGAAGTCACTCGAAGTGGTTTGTTTAAGGCCTGAGTTGGAATGAGATTTTTCAAGTCACATTAATCATGAACTACACAAGGGGTTGTACACCACCTTGTTCTTGGGATTCCATTCCATTCTATTCTCTCCATCCTTCTCTCCATTATTCACCTCATTTCTGGTTGTATCATTAGTGTATATATTTTGGTTGATGCATTGTTTTCTTTTTGGTAAATGCTTGTGGTTAAGACTTTAACTCTTNTTCCTCTTTCTTTCTCCATTCTAACACTACCGGAGGTTTGTGATTAGTCATGGGTGTTCGGGGCCGGATTTTTTCGATTTTCTCTCAGCCCCAAATTTTTTTCAATTCTTTCATAACCCCTACACCTTCGGTAGTCATCATTAATATATCTCCAGACCCATATCAACCATACCACAACCTAGCCAATGGACTTACACCAAAGCAAGGTATCAATTACATGATGATTAATTTACCCTTGCTAATATAAGATTGTGTTGTGTGTGCAGATGGCAATCATACAACAATGGAATTGGATCTGGAGAAAACACATGGAATGGAGCGGCACTGGAAGTAGCTATGCAAGGAGCAAGATCAATGGCATGCTTACCGACGGACAACGAAAGGTGCAATCTTGGCGTTGGCAGTAGCAACACATTTTTCTCTCTCTCTTTCTCTCAAGCTACCAATTTTGTCAAGTCTTGTAATGATGATCCATTCACACGTCATCCCATTAGTTCCATCCCCCTCAATAATCCCATACCTTCCCAATATTTTGTAAGGAACTCGAGAATGAGTTTTCATTCAGTCATGGGGGTATGATGAGACGCGATTCGCATGAGCTGCGATATCGCATCCCATGCGATATCGCATATGCGATATCGCAGTCCGTCGCCATATCTATAAATAAGAGGTGCCTCTCCCTTGTTTCATCATCCTAGGCTAGAAGTAGGGAAACTCTGGCAATTTGATCACTCCAGAGATAGAATATTTTCCATGTGCCCACAGTAGGAGTCCTAAAGTGAACAGATCTTTATTCAAGAAACATTGTACCTGAACACAAGTTGTGTACGGCAATAAAGACGAACTTCCTGGATAAACCTTGCAGTGCATGGAATAGGATTTTATTTAATGTTATTTATTTCTTTCCTAGTAATGAGAAATGAGTATGACTTGATTACAAGCATTTAAGGATGTGTATGGATAATCAAGGAACGAATGCTCATGAGTACAACTTGATTATGAGCATTTAAGGATGTGTACGGATAATCAAGGAATGGATGCTCATGAGTACGACTTGATTACGAGCATCTAAGGATGTGTACAGATAATCAAGGAATCGGCTGCTCATCGTAATGCAGTATGAGTACGACTTGGCTACGAGCATCTAAGGATGTGTACGGATAGTCAAGGAATCGGCTACTCATTGCACTTAGGCTAGAATAGCTTTCTCAACCCTTTCCTCCTAGTTAAGTGCCTCAGTACGACCACTTCGAGTACGTGCGTTACGCGTGGTGATCCCAATGACGATTAGCGTTTGGTAGCCGCGGTTGCATCGGTTTAGGGTATGTACGATAAGTGGGAATGGATGCTAACACTAGATAATTTAGACTTAGGTCATTAGTTAGAGTTAGTTAGTTTCTCAACCCTTCACCTCAATAGCATAGGAGACATAAAACATAAAAAGAGATAAAAATCATATACCTCAGACTTACTTAACCATACACCGTGACAACTACAAGTAAGTCTGGTAAGACAATGAATGATTAACCCTAAGTGTTTCATGGGGCATGTAGGCACTTAGGCTGCGGAGTTCAACTGGATTGCACATGCTACGCTCATTTCGTATGGTTGAGTGTAGGGGTATCTCGCCACTCATCAAAGTATGACATACTTGGACACATTACATAACTAGCAATAAAGATCATGATTGCTTCTATCATTACAACATCTATTTAGTTTATTATTGCTTTTAATTATTAATTATTTATTGTTTCCTTTAGTTAACATTTTCATTTATTGTTATTTATTATTCCTATCATTAAGCGGAATGCGTACATCTTAATCACGAGTGTTTCAATGTAAGTACTTGATAATCCAGTAGTGTATTGTTTGGCACACCCGATGACATACACTTGGCAATCCCAGAAGTAGTTGCACAATGTCCAAAATGTATACAGACGATTAAGAGCAGATACTCATCGCACTTAGGTTAGTTTAGATCTTGTTTTCCATAGTTCATTATCTTAATCAATTTACCTCTTTATTGCCATTATGAGCAAAGTAGAATTAGATAACATCATATGCCTTACTTTAGACTAAATCATATGTGACAAAGCTACCACTAGTCCAAGTGGGAAAACAACGAATTGCTATCAAATCATAATGATCTAGATACCATAACTAGTCCCATCCATGGAATTCGACTAGATTATGCATGAACGCTTATTATTTGTATGGTTGGGCATAGGGTTCCTTGCCACTTATAATCATTCAACACTATAGCCCATATTCACAGCAAGAGGGAAGATCCAAAATTTGCTTGGAAAACTTCCCCAAGAGGCTATCATAGCATCCTATCCTAGTATATCATTAACATCTTTGAGTATGTCCAACATTAAGAATGTCTACTTGAGTGCTTGAACAAGTGGAGGATGGGTTGATGGCCAACCTCAAGATAGTCCTTCATACACACACTCTATGCCAACTACTTCCACATGGTCCATTACAACTTCTATGTCATGTTTATGGGAAAGGATCAGTTGCATTCACTTCTAACAGCACATCCTTCCCACTCCAAGAGGTGTGACAAGCATCGTTCTATGAATGCTTTGTCTAGGGAAGCATGTAGAAACACCTATGAGGACAACAACTATCATACATTTCTAGGGAACATCTAGGTCCCCAAAATCTAAATTTTCTTGCCATGCTAGGAATGACTGCAACTCTTGATCAACATATGTCATTGGATTTTTGAACTGGAAGGGAACATCCTCATTGGGAGGTTCCTTCCATAGGTAGGGATGACAACCTAATTGCATCATATCCATGATACATGCCAAGGTAGTCCATATAGTCAACACAACCATGTTGTCAAACTACTACTAGTTCAAGGAAGACATAGATTTGTAGGTCTTACCCACCTTTGATTCCACCTCAAGGCTTGACTCGAAAAGCCAAAGAGTTCATTCTCAAACTTTCATAAAGAGGAGTTTTGTTTCACCATAGGAGGTGTGGGTTTTCATTTCATATTCACTAGTCCATCCCATTTACAACATTTGTGATGGACTAGGCCACACCAATGCCTATTACCATCATGCACAAACCAACAGTCTTGAGAGTCATCAAGAAAAATTGAAATCATAATGAATGGGCATCACCAACATCAACTACAAACTCAAAATAATCCATGATTCATCCCCAAAGGATTTACAATAAGGGAGGTCCACTAGAGAACCTCAACAAGGAAGTCTCTTTGGAGCTCCAAAACTAAGAGAGAGTATATGAGATCATACCTTGCTTACAAGAAAAGAGGTATATGCATCACGTTTACGTCAACCACACAATCTCACAAAGGAGATTCCATGAAGTTAAATATGGTAACAATATCCTATCTTTGAAAACTAGTCCTGAGAGTCCAGGCACTTGGGACCATTGCTTGGAATAAGTCCCAAACATCAACTACTTTTGAATCCCATCTAGAAGAACAACTATCTCGATACAACTTGCATTGTTCTGTTGGGAACTGAAGAAGGTATCCATTAGAATGGAAAATGGGCCATGCCACATGGCTAGAGAATCACTATGAAATAGGGTGCATGATCATGCTATCCCACCATAGAGGTTGGAACATTGAAATAATCAATGATACACCAGAGAGATGGGGTGATACACCATAGCCCATATAAGCACCATAAGCCCCAAGTTATGAGAGCATAGGCTCAAGTGTTTTACAACACATAGAGGTCCACCATGTGGGGCCTCCAAGAGAAATCAATGATTTGTGTAATTGTAACACCATTTGTTCAAGGATGGATCACCATCCCAACATTTGCAAAAACTATCCCAAAGAGCACATCCAACCATGGGAGGAGTCTAGGTACTGATACCCAGCACTCAATTCTACCCTGTAGCTAGTCATGACAACAACACCTTTGATTTGAATATTCAGTTTGCCATTGCAATTTACATGGCCACCATGAACCACCCATTATCAAGATCAAGTCTATTGAACAAATTATTTCAATTTTAGGCTACATTCCACCATCAATCACCTGTGAATAAGATTTCTGTCAATCAAGGAACCCAAAAGAAGAAGTTTCACAACTTATCCTATCTTAAGAATGATCATTGAAAGACATACCATCATGGCATGCCAAGATCACCAAGAATAAAAAGCATTAGTTTGAGAGTAGCATGGACAAGAACATGCCCTGGCCTCCTTATTCCAACACTATTTACAAAAATAGGATTTTCCATAGAGCTTTTTGAAGATCTCCTATCAAGGAACAGAGGTTGTTTCCAAAACATAGAGAGAAGGTGCTTCAAGGATAAGCATACTAAAATATTGTACATAAAGTTTAGCCTTATCATATGGTGTGGCATAGGCCTACAATAAGGGGACAAGTGATTCACATGGGGAAACAACATCTAGCACTTCTGTGTGCATGATCTGTCAAAGCTGGATACAACACAACATTTCAATATTACATACTCAAGGGCAGGAATACATTTGGTAAGCATAATACATGACATTTGGGAATGCTACCCATGCCTAAAAGACTATAGGATAAACTACCCGAGCCTATCCTAAGTTGAAGTGTTTAGGCCACTAGGAGTAATGCCAAGGCCACATCATGTTCTAAGAAATACGTATCTCTATCTATACATGTACATGGACAATTGTAGCACTACACCCATTGCAATATTGTCATAGAAAGAAAATGAATCGGGACACGAACACAATGATTGAATAATGTAGAATGCCATATGAGAATCCATCACCCACCATAGTGGGACCTCAAGGCATTGGTCACTCCTGGGCCACCAGTATTTGGCATGGCCAAGGATATTGTTCTATGCCATCTACTAACCTAATATTTGTAGGGTCTAGGATGGACCAGTATCCTCTATTAGTTCCCACCTAGCATTGAGAGGTGAACAAATCATGATGTACTAGCTGCTTCACCACAGCAAAGGTACTGATAAATCCACAACCTAGTGTCAGGATTTCAAGACCGTGTAATCAATTCATGAAGATCTCGGGAGCACATATCTTCCCCATAGACATAGTGCTCACAGAATCAACTGAGGTTACCACTACCCACATCTTTGTACTTGTGCTATTTGCAAGGCTGAGATAATAGCTCAGAAACAAAAGAGTTAGCAAGAACATGATTAGCACATCAGCCTCATACACAACCATCAAGCATGATCATACAATAGAGAAATAATGGTCTCACAATACCATAGAGAGCAAGACCTTAGTAACACACATAGAGATTAATCATGTAAAACTTGATGGGTAAATTAGATACATTCACACAAAAGAATTTACCATGAGGCACACCAAGAGGGAACTAGAACACTCTCAAAATTCCAAAGATTCACATACAACAAATGTTCCTAGCCACTGACATTGTTTCCCACTAGGATCAAAATCTTAACAAATTCACAAGAGGCATGGGCACTAGAAAATCGTTATCTCAACTTGGAACATAAGAAGGGAGACCAAAATCTAGCCAAAAATAGGTCTTAACAACAAAGACTCAATTCACACTACAAAGAGCAGCATCAAAGAGGATGCATCCACAAGGGAAGACTTTCATCAAAAGAGGTGAGGTCTCAACAAGAACCATCAATAGAATAACCTACTCTAGAAAGTCTTAAAATCAAAATGTATGAAGAAATGTCATCAACCAAGGAAGTGATGCCATGAAATCCAAGGCAACACAACCAAATCAAATGAGGAAACGTAACACCCCAAAGGTCAGCAACAAGGGAAATCATGCTTGAAGCACAAGAGGTTATCAAAACAATGACCACAACAATTGGGTCTTGGGATGGCACACATGGCCTCAAAATGCATCCTCAACAATTTCCAACAACAAGTCATCACCCAACATAGAATACAAAACCTTGCATTAACGAAAGATAGAGATGACAAGAGGGACATGCATGTAGAACTTGAAAATGCACCCGAAGAGAAGACACACTGATACAACTAGACAAACATACAATTACAAACATGAGCGTACATATGTCTATTGGTGATGGTCTTGATCCACCCAAAACTAGGCTCACCAGGAGCACATGTTTGAAGGCCCTCCATCCTAA
Organism: Gnetum montanum; assembly: GCA_015680685.1. NCBI lineage: Eukaryota > Viridiplantae > Streptophyta > Gnetopsida > Gnetales > Gnetaceae > Gnetum > Gnetum montanum. Next base: position 446,826 of record MNCI01006238.1, read on the forward strand.
GGTACTTGGGAACAAGCATGTCCCAATTTGTAATTCCCACACTATATCTAAGGTAAGTGGGGATGCAAGGATACCGCATCCTACACAATGTAATTAATGCCATCTTGATACATGTCATTTGGATGGAGATTAAAGCAAAGACTAGGTCCAATTCATCCTAGATGAACCATTGGAGACTAGAGATGAGAGCTCCTCGAGAAATAATTTGTAAGTTGCCAATAGAACTCTCCTCTGCCATATCGAAGTAAAATCGTAGCTAGTCTAACCACAACTAAATCAATTGAGGGCAACATCACAATGCAATCATATATGTCCTCTAACGAGAACAACATACATGGACTACTAACATTGTATCATTTGCCCCATAATGAAAATATTATAAGAGTCTTACCATAAGACAACTCTTTGAAGAATACATAAGGATATAATCCAATATTACTAGAATATATAATCTAAAGGACCATAAATAAGAAACTTCAAAGGTATAACAATGCAAGAGAGTAACATGTTTGTCACAACACAATACAAAAATGCTTTAATACCATTTGTAACAATGTTGCCTTGATGTTGTCTGGCACCCCAAGGAATTCCCTTAGATCTAATGAATCAAGGGTGGAAGACTTAGGGAATACATCTCTAAACAAGTAAGCAACCCTTAGAAGGGAGCATACGGCACAACAACTTCTTAACGAGAGAGAATACACTTCAAAGAGAACCTCTAAACTCCAAACGAGGACTTAGCAAATAAGTACACAAGAAACCTTGTAGACATCATCAGTGAAAGAGGAGATGATGTATCTACAAGGTGTGCCTCACCCCTAGACCTCTCACAATCTTGTACAAGGTTTGGCAAGGCACCATATCGGAACTTTCTAATCCTGGCTACCTTCATATCTACGACCATCGTAGAATTAGGGTTATGTAGTTCTCCAAGTGAGGGTAGTATGAAGAGGACTTAGAGGGGGATGCAATTGGAGGGAGTCCTGCTGCTAATTTGGTGCTGCCAAGCCGAGATGGGTTTTCTAACACTTGAGTGCCACTCAAGGGCATATTAGAGTGTTCCATGCCCTTAAACCATGGGGAGGGACCAAGAGAACCTTCATCCTAGGACCTCCCTCATACCTTAGTCCCATGTCTTTTTTTGAATTCTTGGAAGTTGCAACCAATGGCCATATATGATATTTTAAATACTTCCATGTCATATAACTTAGTTCCAGTTGACAATGTTGTGGAATTCTATGTGATTTACCTCCTAGTCTTTAGGGATTTAATTTCTTATTTTTAGGATCTTTGTTGTTTCCTTATTTGTTTAAGAGGTCATCATTGATTTTCTTAGTTGTCTTTCTGGTACTTGCTATATTTGTGATTTAGTCACCTAAAATAGTGGAGAGCCAGCTAGCAATCTCTCCCTATAAAATCATGTAATTGATTCATTGGAAGGCAATGGAAAATATTATCTTCTCTCAATTTTCCTCAATTTTTTACATGGTATTGGAGCCACTCTAAATCCTAAATATCCCATCTTTTTTTTCTTCAAAATGGCAAGCTCGACATCCATAGAAATTTCCATCACCATCTGTCAAGAGCCCGCTACTGCTGCTAGAGGAACGAAAGGGAATCTTATCACTAGGCACAAGCTAAATGGAAGTAATTACTTGTAGTGGTCTCATTCCATCATGATGTTCATTTGTGGAAAGGGTAAAGACAATTACCTAACTGGCACTGCTATCTAACCAAAAGAAGAAGAGTCGAAATTCAAAATTTGGAAATCAGAAAACAATATGGTTATGTTGTGGCTAATTAATTCCATGACAAAAGATATTGGGAAAAATTTTCTTCTCTATGAAACGGCTAGTGAAATCTAGGAATCAACAAGGGAAACGTATTCCAATGTTGAGAACATGTTAGAACTCTTTGAAATTGAGACTACTCTTAACGATACTCAGCAAGGTGATCAATCCATGATCCGATATTTCAATTCCCTCAATCGTGCATGGCAGTACTTAGACAAGTTTGAAGAACTTCAATGGGATTGCCCACAAGATGGAATAAGGTACAAGAAAATTATGGAGAAAAAATGATTTTAAGTTCGAAGAACTTTAATGGGATTGCCCACAAGATGGAATAAGATACAAGAAAATTGTGGAGAAAAAATGAATCTCCAAGTTTCTTATCGATCTCAACAAAATTCTTAATGCTATCTGAGGAAGGATTCTAAGCACAAAGCCTCTTCCAAGCCTTCTAGAAACCTTCTCAGACGTACGTAGGGAGGAGAGTAGAAAGAAGGTTATGATGGGATCACACTTTTCAACATTGAGCATGGAGAATTTTGCCCTTGTTGTTCATGGCACTCAATCGCAAGGCAGAAATAGCAAGCAAAAGAAGGGGCATCGATGGTGTGACCATTGCCACAAGAATGGTCATACACGAGAGAATTGTTGGAAAATCCATGGAAAGCTAGATGATGTAAAGCCAGCTTGAGAAAGTGGAAGTCGTGGGAACCATGTTGTTGCTGAAGAAAACACTNCTGGAAGTCGTGGGAACCATGTTGTTGCTGAAGAAAACACTACACCAACTGAACCAAGCTTGTTCAGCAAAGAACAACTTGAGTTGTTGCAAAAGATGTTCATACAATAATCCATATCGACTAACCTTGTAGCAACTAGATCTCTTGCGCATAAAGGTAATCACTTGAGTGCATTACATGTTACTAAAGGGAAGTTAAAATTGTGGATTGTAGATTTTGGAGCCTCTAACCACATGACTAGCGATGCCAAGCTATTGAACAATCTTTGCCCCTATCATGAGAATATGACCATCAGAGTTGTAGATGGATCTCTTGCCAAAGTGGCAGGAATCATATCTGGGGCTATTTAGATGCAAAACTTATTTCATTTGTGCAAGTGTGCTAAATATAGCTATATTTATGGGATTAAAGAAACATTCAATGATGTCCAAAGCATTATAATATAATTTCTGTTGTATCTTACATATGATTAAAATTGATAAAAATATATATTTCATTTTGACATTTGTTATCATTATTTCCAAATCAGCAATGAGATTCTTTTAATCTAAATTCAAATGCTAAAACATCAATTATGCACACTTCTAGAAATAAAATTTTAAGTCCCAAATGTCATTCACAATATCTTAGATTGTCAATTTCCACCCCTAATAATTAAGTACATAAACACTTATGTGTAGGCCTATTTTACCTCAAAAGTTGAGGTAGAATAAAACTAAAATTTGTAGATGGCATTGGCTGAAAAATTACACCTAATTATTGCAAAGGGGAAAATTAAAAATTGTTGTTCATTCTAATAATTGTTAACCAATCTTATTAATAGTAGTATCTATAGAATGTCTAGATGTAATCTTTAACAATATCTAAACTACAAATATTATGTTGTCGTTGAATAATTTTTGTTTATTGTGAACCTATCATTACATTAAAATCTCCAAAAATAAACACTAATCAAGAGACATCTATATAGAATCATACAACGTAGCATCTCTAAGACAAAAATAGCACATGGTAAGGAAACCATAGCCATGTTGACATAAGATATTTAGCCTAACATATTGTTTATGATCAATTTTTTGTAAAAGCACACAATTTTCAACAAATTTCTTTCTAACACTCCAAGGCCACTATAAACCTTATCTTTGCCCTAACCGTTTGTTTCTTGCAACAAATTTAATAAATATAAGAACTACAAAATCTATAAAACCAACATCTTTCCAAGTTTCAATAAAATCAAAAATATCAAAGCTACAAAAGAAACTAATATTTTGTAAGAAACAACTTTTACAATTCTACTATCTATTTTAGGAAATCCATACCTTAAAGGTCTATGCATTTTTTGAATTATTAAACATAGTTAAATGCTCATCTTTAACCACTCGGCGACTCCTTATAGCTTGAATCCACAATTCCCTTTCTATGCATTGGAATTATTTAGCTTTATGCTCCTCCTGTGGACCAACGTTGAACCCGATGAATAGCCTTCAAAGCCTGAAAAAGTTCTCGATGTTATATCTCAACTCCCCAGCTATAGTCCCATCTAGCGGAAAATCATGTGCTCAGAGAAAAGCAGAAAATAGTGCGCATGTCTACCTCAGTGTCCCAATCACAATAAAAGGTCACGCCCGATAAGATTATCGTCTGCAAAAATGTCCCACAAATCATTCCTGTCCAAATTCCCTGCTTTTCAAGAGCAGATTAGTTTAATCATCCTAGATTTGTAAGGTCATTCCGTGAAACTAAAATAACTGGAATTCTGTTTAAGATCAGGAGGAATGTTATATACCAATAGTCCCAAATGAAATACCCAACCAAGGAAAACACCAAGTGGTACACCTATTATATAATAGCAGCCAACATTTACATAGGCCACATAGGCTTGCCATCCAATACCCACTGCCACTCCTAAAATCCCAAGAAAAAAATCACTGTTATTAGAGCATGCAAACCTCTTTGGAGATTCAGCATTAATGAATGCAAAAGCCACAGCATCCATGAAAAGTAGGGTGCTTAATTACCAGAGAGAACAGGTTGAACACTGTTGAGAAGAACACTGAAAGCCAGCAACAAGGACAATGTAGAAACTCTGTGAAGGATGATGGCACTGTCGGTGAAGAGCACGCCAATTTTGTTGCGGTAAAGAAGAATGAGAGCCCATGCTATTATGCCAATGCAAGTTGATGTGATCACTGCAACAGTCACGGCATATTTGGCCTTTTGGCCTTTCCCACTTCCTAGCTCATTGCCTACTCTAACACTGGTATGCAAATTAATTAAGTAGCAATTCAGTATTATAATAGTTATCTTCTGGTATGGTAGTTGTAATGCTCTATAGTCATACCGTGTGATAGCTGTGGCATTTACTGTATCATTGAACTTATTTTATTCTGGTTTATCCTTCGTACATTACTGTAATTTCTAATTATTTAAAAATTCAATCAGGTGAACGTACCCAACTCCAGCTAGAAAAGATAGTGGTATCATCATCTCCCAGCCATAGATACTCATACTGTATAAAACCCAAGAACAAAAGGAAGAATAAGAATTCATTAGTAATTAAAGACAACTAACTACCTGTGAACCATGTTAAATGAGTACCAGACTGCAAGAGAATCTATCTCTCGTTCTGCATTTGGTAAATGCCCTGTAACAAGTACAAGGACTTTGTAGTACCAATCCTCCAGACTATTGCACAAGAAAATCATGTTTTCACGCACAAGCAAACTTTCAACAATGAGAACATTTAAAAAAATTATATAGGAAGGATATATTGTGTAAAAAGAAAGAATGAAATAAGAACACATAACATTGAAACAAGGCCAAGGAAGCTACGCCATACCTTATCATAACTCCTGATGCCAGAGACAACTTGAAGAAGGCCCATAAGGCATGCAGAGACACGGAATCCTTGGAGAATCCATGCCATGTTTGAGGGCAGCCACCACAAGTAACATAAACAAAACTTCCAATACACGGAATCCACCATGACAGATTCAGAGACATTGCAGCACCGACAAGCCCAAACCCACATTTGATAATCAAAAGCCAGCATAGCAGCCAATGGAAAACCCATGTAACAACAGCAAATATTGCATACACGTAGTTTTTTGACTGACATTGCAGGTACCTTTGCAGAGGAAGCAAAATAGGAAAAACATAATGCATTGGAATCATGGTAACAGCAACAAAACCACACAGCTCTGCAATATTACTAGGCTGCCCCAAGAGAATGAGTATTGGAGTGGCAAAAATGTACAAGGGTAACAATGCGGTAGCAAGAATTAAGAGAAGAATCCATGACCGTTGCAGAAGAACACCAAGCATTCGATACTGTCCACCTCCGTAGGCTTGTCCTGCTAAGGTTTCAAGAGCACTGGCCATTCCCAGCTGCCGTTTTTAAACAACTTCCCATTAGCTCATACTTACAAAGAATCCATAGAATATTGAAGCCGAAACTGAAACTTGATCAGGTCCATAAAGGATGTATTGAAAAGCAGAAATGGAGATGATATGAGTTTTGAAAACAGTATTAAGCAAATTACAAAGGTTTCAATAACATTTATAACAAATTACCTATATTTGTAAAAGCATATCCTACCTATGTCTAATGTTATGGATGCATTTAGAGCAGAAAATGAAACTTACGAAGAAGCTGAAGTTGAAACCCACAATCACGGTAGTTGCTATGGACATGGCAGCAAACTCAGTGTCACCAAGGTGACCACAGAAGGCCAATGCTATCACTTGCAACCCATACATTGCCGTCCTTGTTATAATAGTTGGTCCAGTTACTGCCCAAAGGCGTTTTGATTCTTCCTGAAACCTATTCCATCCAGAAAATTCTGCTGCAGGCAGCAGCGGTTGTGATGTACTAATTTGTTCTTCTTCCATTAGAGGTTTCTGTTTCATGTCCATCATCGCCTAGACTGTATCTACTATCAGGCGTTTCCCCCAAATGTTACTAAACCTTCTTATGATTCCATTGCTCTGTATTCAAGCAAACAACAAGTCTTTGATTTGCAGCTCTGATCTGCAGTGAATCCAGAGTTCATAGTCATATTGTCATTCCACTATTGAGAACAAACACCTTCACTCATTCGGCAAAGATAACATAAAAACAAGCTGGATGGACCATTTTCCACCGGCAAATGTTTCTGTGATCAAGGTCGCGTTAGCCCCTGCGTACCGCTGCAATTTCCTTGCAGGTTGCCATCAACCCAGGAAGGTGCATGCCCAATTATGTCCAATTGTCAGCACTTCAAGGAAAATGTCAAGAGCCACATCAAGAGTTGACGCTTGAGTCAAAAAAATTGGGGTAAGATACACCACACCAACGACCGGAGTATCATCCCAATTCAATCCTTTCAAACATTTGTGGAGTCTTTATGGAGCATACCCCTTTGTCCCCTTTGTCCGTTCTAGGCTCAAATAGTGATTCATAGCGTAGAGATATTTTTAATTTTCCTTTTGCTATTCATTTTTTCCCCTTTGTCCGTTCTAGGCTCGGGCATAACGTTCATACAGTATCTCCTTGCTTAGATTTGAACACACTGCGATTCCTTTTTAACCCTTCAGGGGAAACCATATAGAGTTCCACGTCGCCTAGACTTTTTTCATGTCGTGGTTACGTTGATCGTAACATGGTATGCATCGTGGCATTATGCATGGAATTTGAATTTATAATAACTTTGAATTTGTATGACTTTAGAAATTTAAAATATTTTATTAATAAATAGCAACAATACATTAACATTATTATTACAAAACACTAATGACATTGGTGAGCGACAATTGTTACAAAGCATTAATGACATAAGTGAGGGACAAAGGAAAGTTTAACAAGGCCAGGCCGTTAATCGCAATTTGGGTGATTTACCACTATTTCATCCTTTATCCTAAGCCAATTTGATTAAGGAGTTGGCTTCAATATTTCATTAAAAATTTCATTAAAAAAATAAACTGTAATAAGTATTAAAATTTGAATAACAACCATTAAAACACATAAATCTATCTGTAGAAGAAAACACTATGGTATAGTATGTTATTATTAGATATATAAAAATTTAATTTAATGGATGAATATTTTGGCACATTTGATTTACTTTCTTTAGTTTGGAGCTCTATGACAGCTTTATTTACCTCATGCATTATTTGCTATTAGTGATTTTGAAGCTCTACCTTTGGGTTAAGGTTAAAACTTATCTTGAACCCTCCTAAAAACATTGATTATATTGCAAAAATATATTTGAAAAGATTTAACCATGTTTTTCAATATGTTGAGTGGTTTCTAATATCACTTTAGTCTCGATAGTTATTCTCAAGTTTTTTCGCCTAATCAAGTTTTCTTGATTCATTTTTAAACTTGGGCAAAGATTGTTTCCAAGTTTTTAATCCTGGGTCTTAATTATTTTGGGTTTGCCTTTCACCTTTGCAAAAAACCTTCCCTTTTTGTAGGAAAAGGATCAAGTCTTACTCTTTGTTAGAAGTGCCTTTTCAATTTTAAATTCTAACAAGTGGCTTCTTATAAATCAAATAAACTAACAAGCCGAATAAATTACAAATAACATAAAATTATAAATATTCAAAAGAAATTAAGGAATAGCACAAAAAGCATCCTTCCATCCACACAAAGAAGAAAAGAGAGAATAGTATTCATAGGATACTTCCTTTTCTTACCATGAACTTGAAATTAAGCTCAGGTCAAAATGAAAACTCTACATTGTAGAATGTTTCTTATAATCACATCACATTTATACTTCCAAATGCAAAAAAGGACATCAAGCCTAAGCATATTGCAAAAAGTGTCAAAAGTGCTAGTATTTATTATCCTTGCAAAAATGACATAAGTAAAAAAAAAATTAGAAATTTTGAAATGTAGAGATTGAAAAACACCATTATTAAGCTTTTTCAGCAAAAAAGTATTCAACAAAAGTATGTTCAATAAAGTCTTCATGAGTTCAAACTAGACAAACTCAATTATCAAAACAATAAGCTTTAATCTACATCCAATAAAAAGGCCTTCATATTAGAAAGACCAAACAAAAAACTATACTTTTAGCTAAACCCCAAGTTTCTATAAGTTCTTAAATATTTGTATCCAATCATTCTCAGAATCTAATGTTTTATTTACAATTAAGGATTTTAAAAGAAGCTTTCTGATGAGCCACAATATCGCGTATGCGATATCGCATCCGTGATATCACGTCGGCCCCTGCGATATCGTGTACACGATATCGTAGCCCATCACCAATTCTATAAATAAGAGGCGGCTTTCCGTTGTTTCTCCATCTAGATCTAGACCTTAGCCAAACTATAGTAGTTTTCCCATTCTAGAGTTAAAATAATTTCCATGTGCCCACAGTAAGAGTCTCAAAGTGAACCGATCTTTATTCGAGCAAATTGTACCTAAGCATACATTTGTGTACAAAAATAAAGACGAACTTTCTAATAAACCTTGCAACACACAGACTAAGCTAAATAGGATTTAATTACTATTAAATGCTTAATTGCTTTTCTAGATAATTAAATCTCTCTCAACCCTCAACTCTCCTAGTTAAGTGCATTTAGTACGATTGCTTCGAGCACGTGTGTAACGCTTGGTAACCTAGTAACGAATAGCGTTTGGTAATCCCAGTAGCGTTGCACTGGTTCAAGGTGTGTGCGGCAAGTGGGAACATATACTGGTACAAGGACAATTAGAACTTAGTTAATGAGTAGTTAATGAAAGTTAGTAACTTAGTCTCTTCACCCTTCCTCATTAGCATAGGTGTTAAAAAGAGAAAAGATATAAAAACCACATTCCTCAAACTTACCTAGCCATACAACCGTGACAATACAGGTAAGTTTGGGAAGATAGTGATTGATTAACCTTAAGTGTTCCATAAGGTGCATAAGCACTTAGTCCTTGGAGTTTGACTGGATTGCACGTGAGACGCTTGTATTCGTATGGTTGAGTGTAGGGGTACCTCGCCACTCATCATTGGTGCCGTTGCCAGGGACTTAGTTGTTTGTGTGCTACGTAGAACATAGGAAATCATCCACGTCGTTGGGAAGCTATAACAAATCCTTAGGGTTAATTAGGAGAAAAAAATAAGATAACAGTAAATAGCACACCAAACAAGACAAAAATGTCTTCTTCTTCTTCACACAAAAGCACTTCACCACCTAAGAACAACACTAGAGATAATCGGCAGTACAACACAAGTAACCTGGATCTGCCGGTTCCTCAACAATTTTGTGTGGTATATGTTCATCACGATGAATATGTACCTGGCTTTACCTTTATTCTCCATCGAGATGAACAACTGTGTTGGAGAGACTTGGAGGGTAACATAGTGTTGCCTCTAGACCGAGCAGTCCCCAACATGCTCCTTCGTGCTCTTGCACGAATAGGCATGTCACAGTTATATGCTAAATACATTGCATGCGAGCACCACGCAAGGGAATACCATCCCATAGAAGTGCAACTTCAATGGGATTTGCAACAGGAGAGCTACCATACATTGTTGAAGGGCAAAAGACCCCACAACGCTCCATCCATCTTTAGTGAAATTGAGGGTGGTGAACCTATTTCAATAGGTTCTCCACAAAATGATGTTCCCCCTCCTAACGATGGTGAGGAGGTGATGCATCAGAACCTACACTCCACAATTTACAATCCTAGTTCTGATCCCCACGAACACCAAGTGTTCAACAAGGGAACACAAACACATGATAAGGGCAAGCACTCTGATTGTCATCACGATCGGGGCTAGGAGCACCGACGAGAAGGTAGGAAACATCGTCATGACGATGGTTCTCCTTCTTCTTCCCCTTCATTGTCACATTCACCCTCCCTTTCAGTATCAGAACGTAGTCATAAGAAGACTAACCGTGAGGATAAGGATAAGCATAGTGAGAAACCTCAACAAGAGAGTCGAGAAAGGGACGAGGGCACTCGAAAGAATCAAGGTATGAAAGAAGGGAAAGTAGGAAACCACGTAGACATCACAGACGCTATGAGAGAAATGCCTACGAAGAACCCCTACTTGCAACCCGAAGCATGTTAGACATCATGGAGGCTATAAGAATTCCTACAAGGCACTAGAAAGATAGCAGGATCAAGAGATTAGACATGAATAATATCCCACGATTTGAGGGGGAATACAACGCTAATCCTCAAAACCACTTACAAGCATTTCACGATGCATGTGGCTGGTAGAACATAGAGAACAAGTGGCAAAAATTAAAGCTATTCCCAAGGACACTAGTAAAGGAAGCAGAAAGCTGGTACCGGTCCTTAGAACCAGAAACCATTAGGAGGTGGAGTACGATGCTAGAACTGTTTAACGATAAATATCAAATGTACTTCCAGGTGTCCAACCTACAAAAGAAAATCCAAGGATGGAAGCAAGGAAATCATGAATCCTTGGATGCTGCCATGGGCCATTACTATGCACTATTACATCATTGCCCAAGCCATGGTTACTCATAGCAAGATCAACTATGCCATATCGTAGATGGACTTAGGCATGAGACCAGGAGAACCCTTGGAATGTATGCCCAAGGGAGATTATCAGAGCTTAGGTCCCATCAGGTTCAAAGATTGTTGGAGCAAGTAGCTAAGGAAGAAGGAGAGCTACGTAAGAGAGAAAGTGCAGAAGAGTACAACCACGATCCTTCCCTCCAAAAAAGGGGAGTGAGATTCTGTGAGGAGGAGGAAGAGTCACCACTCGAAGAGTTGGTGCATAGGAAAACCTTGCCGCTAAAAAAATTAACAACAGAAGTGTCGGCTAAGGTAGACCAAATGTGGGACTCTTTAGATAGTAGATTTGAAATCGTTCTAGAAATCGTAGAGGAGTCTAAGGAGCGAGGTAGTGACTATGAAAAAAAGAAAAAGGGAGATTTGGACCATGCACATAACAAAGGTAAGGGTAAAATGGCTATCACAGAAGAGGTTGTGGATTCTGACATAGACAATGATGATGGATGTGAGATATGCCAATATGACCATCCTAAGGGATGTTGTCCAATAATCTCACATTTGCAAGAGTCTGGGGTGTATGCACTTAACCCACAACTTAACAAACAGCAAGCACCCTGAAGGTTACCTTATCCCCAAAGTAACCTGAGGCAATTCCACCAACCATTAACTTATTATCCAAGTGGAACTCTACCACAACCTATTAAGCAACACTAGCAGGGGAAATACCCACAGTCATGGGGGATGCCACCGCCAAGGCAACAATACCCTTACCGACAACCAGATCCATATGGCTATTACATGTAGCAGCCAATCTCTCCAAGTGACTTTGTTGATCACGTTACACCACAACGTCACTACCAAGCTTGGGAGTATTATAGGACTCCTTCTCCTAGGAGAGACACACCACATACATACCATCCTTCGAATCCATCCACCACTCTCACACTGATAGCTCCAATACCACCCGCTCCAGTAATGCAAGGGGTACTCCCCACTCAACCGCAGCAACCCAATGTTACGAGGGCTATGAATCCTCCACCCGCAGTTGGTTCTGACAACCTTATGCAGAAAAGATCTTTCTTCAGAGCCAACAATCCAACCAAGCCCTCACCATCACAAGCGGTTGAACATCTGAACACCTCCCTACCAAGTAAAGCTTTGGGGCCTCCTTCAAACCAAAATTCAAGCTTAACGCACACGGTTATGTTAACACATGTCGTTACTGATTGGATTAAGGTGGGCCACCTTCCCAGAAAATTCTTTGATCCTGGAAGTGCTCTAATCTATCTCCAAGTTACTGGGAATGAACCATGTAAAGCTCTTCTGGACTCAGGTTTTGGAGTCAATCTAATATCACAAGAGATGTATAAAGCCTGGAACCCACCTCCATTAAGGAAGAGCAATATTCACCTAGAGCTAGCCAACCAGTCCATCACTGTCCTCTTGGGACTGGTGGAGGACATCGTTACCACTGTATGTGGGTGGTCGTATCCAACTGATTTCCTAGTGATACAAGTAAACAATGGTAAGGGGGACTTCCCAATAATAATGGGAAGAGCATGGCTAAGTACTATAGATGCATGCTTAGGAATCCACGATCTTTCCCTAAAAATATCCAAGAAGAATACTTTTGGAAAGATTGAGAAGAAGAAAGTTCCATGCATCGCATATAGTGACACAGGGTGCCATTGCATGTAGAAATCATGGGTTATGTGAAGTTTAGCATTGCCTTCATGCAATCGGTGTGCATAAGATATTAATATACAAAAGTGCCTATATGTAGCAGCCACACAACAAGAAGACACCTAGTGGCTGATGGTTGATCAAGAGAGAAATTTGCTAACATGCATGGAACTCACTGAGGGAATAACTAGTGCTTACATTGAAAGCATAGACACATTGGAGCAAGTTCGTTACCAACTTCCAAGCTTTAACCTTGAAAACATCAACTGGGGGAAGTTAGAAATTCCTGAGAGATTTAAACAAGATCCCTTAGATTTGAAACCATTGGCCATCAGTCTAGAGTATATGACCCTAGAAAATGGAAAATCGGTGATCATCAATGCAAGGCTTGTTCCCAAACAAAAAGAAAAACTACTAAGAGTAATAAACAAGTGGTCAAAAGCCTTTTCCTAGTCATACCCCGAGTTAACTAAAATAGATCCTAGGATATGCTAGCATAGGATTTACATGGACCCCTCCATGAAACCTCGAAAACAACCGCAAAGGCGATTGAACCCAAAATTAAAACAAATAGTAAAAGAAGAAATAGAACAACTTCTTAAGGCTGGGTTCATATATCCCATTGCTGATAGTGAATGGGTTAGCCCTCTAGTGATCGTGCCTAAAAAGGGAGGCAAATGGAGGGTGTGTATAGACTTTAGGCTGCTGAACATGGCAACATTCAAGGATCACTTTCTGTTGCCATTCATTGACCAAGTCTTAGACACCATAGCAGGGCATCACATTATAGTTTTCTGGATGGTTATAGTAGATACAATCAAATAAAGATAGCACTAGAAGAGCAAGCCAAGACAACGTTCACCAGTCCTTGGGGAACGTTTGCATATAAACAAATGTCATTTGGCTTGTGCAATGCTCCTGCCACGTTTCAACACCTAGTTCTAAGCATATTCCAATACCAGATAGGAAACGGAGTGGAAGTATTTATGGACGACTTCTCCACTTATGGAATGAGCTTTGATCAAGCCTTGGACCAATTAGAGTAAGTGCTAAAACGATGTGTAGAAATCAACTTAAGGCTAAACTGGTAGAAAAGCCTTTTGATGGTCCAAGAAGGCGTAGTACTTGGGCATAAGATCTCACAATCAGGAATATAGGTAGACCCAGATAAAGTTAGGGTCACCCAAGGAATCACCCGACAACCAGAAACTGTCAAAGACATTCAATCATTCCTTGGACACACTGGCTACTATAGGAGATTCATTGAAAACTTCTCCAAGATTTCCAAACCATTGGTAGAACTAACGAAGAAGGATGCACCATTCGAATGGACTAGGGAATGTGAACGAGCATTCCAAACTTTAAAACAAAAGCTTCCGGAAACTCCCATTCTACAAGCCCCTAACTGGTCCAAACCATTCCGTATAATAATTGATGCATCCAATTATGCCTTAGGAGTTGTACTTACATAGTTAGATGACCAAAAATATCCTTACTACATCCACTATGCAAGTAGGAGTATCACCGGTGCACAACTTAACGACACGACTACAGAAAAAGAATTAATGGCTGTAGTGTTTTCACTGGACAAGTTTAGGCACTATGTGTTAGGCTACAAAGTGTACATTCATACGGATCATAGTGCAATTAGGTTGCTCATGAACAAGCCAATGATTAGCCCTCGTATTATACGATGGTTGGTAATCCTATAGGAGTTCGATCTTACGATGATAGATCGAAAGGGCACCGAGAATGTAGTTGCAGATCACTTATCTAGGTTGTGCTGGGATAGTAAAGAGGATGAACATGTAACATCTAACCATTTTCCCGATGAAGCCCTCTTAGCTGGTGTAGTGAACAACCAACCCACAGAAACAAATTGGTATAGTAGCATTCTTACTTATCTCCTTTTCCAACAAACACCATAGGAGCTGGACTTTAGGAAGAAACAACAGTTTCTTCACAGAGCCAAGTACTTCATGGAGATCAATGGACAAATTTACAAAGTCTATCCTGATGGCTTGGTTCAGTGGTGTGTGCCCGATGAGGACCAACTAAGAGTTCTCCAAGATGCTCATGAGGGCCCTTGTGGGGATCACTATGTAGGGAGACGAATGGCTACTAAGATCTTGCTTGCAGGGTATTACTAGCCAACATTATTTCAAGACACCCATCAATTTTTCCAATCCTGTGAGCACTGACAATGGCATGGGGGAATGACTGCTAGAATGGAGGATCTGCAATAATGGATTCAACCCTTAGAGCCCTTCGACATTTGGGGAATAGACTTTATAGGGCTGATTACACCAATGTCAAATGGAAAAGCTTACATCATTATTTTTGTTGACTATCTAACGAAATGGGCTGAAGCAGCTACTGTTACAAACTGTACACAATCTACCGCTGCATGATTTATGCAACAACAAGTTGTAAATAGGATTGGTGTGCCACATGCACTTATCTCTGATAATGGAACACACTTCACGGGTGCAACCTTTTGGAAGTTGATGCAATGCTTAGGGGTTGAACATAAATTGACTACACCTTATCACCCCCAAGCTAATGGCCAAGTTGAGGTTACTAATCGAGAGATTACTAAATATTAACCAAGACAATTAGCAAATATAGGTAAGATTGGAGCACTAAACTGAATGATGCTCTCTGGGCATACTACTCCACTTGGAAAATCCCTACAAGCTACTCTCCCTATGAGTTAGTATACGGAAAACTTTCAAAGCTTCCAATTCAAACCAAGCTCCGTACACTATCCATGGCATGTGACCTCCACCTTGACCTTGATCTAGCATAAAAACAAAGATTGGCAACTCTAAACGTGCTAGATGAAAATCGATTGGTTGCCCTGTCATCAAATGAGTTGCACAAGGCACATAACAAGCAACGTCATGACTTGAGAATTTAGAAGGTTAAGTATCAACTAGGAGATAAGGTCCTCTACTAGAACCACACACATGTGCCACAATGCACAAAATTTTAGACATTGTGGAAAGGACCTGACATTATTCATACAACCTTTCCCTCATGGACCATGACCATATACAAACCTGAAAGCCCTGATAAGAGACTATTGATCAATGTGCAACAAACCAAACCCTTCCATGAAATTAAAATAGCTTGTGCGCATAATACTTTTGAGAGAGGCCAACCTTGCTCATTATTTCAGATTTGCTCCTTTCAACTCAATCATGGGGGAGATGGCCACCTATGCTGATCAATCAAGGCCCTCAGTTCCTTTTTAAGTTTTTGTTTTACACATTTTTGTTTTACAAATTTCTTTAACTTTTCTTGTTTTTGTTTTACAACATCGTTCATACTTCTTCGTTTATTTGTGTATTTATCTATTTTGTTACGTCTGTCACCTAATAACTGCTCCTAAAGATGGTATGAACTGTATTCCATTGATTGCTAATGTTTGGTTTTTACCTTTGCGTTATAATGTTGATAATAAGGTATGGTTCTTTTGATATAACAAGCAATGAGTCCACGTCATCCATGCATCCATGAATTTCTATGGTCTCTCTTGGCTTGGAAATGTACATTCCCTTTCTTAATAATAAGAACTATCAACAAATCGGTGACTGGGCATTTCTCAAACTAAAGAAGGACTCAAGGATTGAAAAGGGTGTGACTTTAAGGGGATTTGTTGCATTTGTGTTGGCCATTCTCTTGGGTTCTTGAATGTTTTGTTCTTGGGTTTTCATTACCATTTCAATGCTACTCCATTATTAGGAAGCTGAGCCAATAAAAATAAAAAGTCTTTGCATGGTGTGGTTCTCACGTAAACACAAAAAAAAAAATAGTGATAATTCAAAGCACATCCCTTAGACAAAATAATCATCTGGGCTACAATCACTAGTTATGGAACTAAATAAACTTTTTTCCTCTAACTAAGGCCCTTCTCGCTTCCTACTTACTCCTTTTTCGTTTCGTTGAAATGGTGGTGACTCTTTTGTGGAAGAATTCTTATTACTTCGAGTGGATGGCTTGGCCGAATGTATTAATCCGAAGTCACTGGATGTGGTTTGTTTGAGGTTGGATTTGGAATGCGATCTACTAAGTTACATTAACCATTAATACACAAGGGTCTGTACACCACCTTTTTCTTGAGATCCCATTCCACTATTTTTCTTTCCATCATTCTTTCTCCATTTTCCACCTCATTGCCAGTTGTATCAATAGTCCATATTTTGGTTGATGCATTGTTTTCTTTTTGGTAAACTCTTGTGGTTAAGACTTTAACTCTTACTTCCAAATGACATTTCTAGAGCCTACGGACTCTTTGAATGTGGGATTTCCAGGGCATTAAGGGCATGAGCCTACTTTGGGGAGGACCCACTAGCATTCCTATTTGGTGCATCAGTTAATTTCTTTCCCTTAAACATTTCTGCAATCAATCCTTTTATTTTGTTTATTTCCATCTTTGACATCCATTTTATCAGCGTTGTTGTTGTTTCTTTTTTTCCATCTTCCTTATTCCTTATCTTTTTCCATTCTCTCACTACTGGAGGTTCGCTCTCAATCATGGGGGTCCTGGTCCAATTTTTTTGATTTTCTCCTAACCCCTACACCTCGGGTAGTCACCAGTATTATATCTCCTAATCTACATTAGTCATATTACAACTCAGCCAATGGACCTTACACTGAGGCAAGGTATTAACCGTATTGTGATTCATTTACCCTTGCTAATATAAGACTATGTTGTGTGTGCAGATGGAAATCATACAATAATGGATTGGATCTAGAGGGAACACTTGGAATGGACTAGTGCTGAAACAATTATGCAAGGAACAAGATTGATGGCACGCTTACGGATGAACAACGAAAGGTGCAATCTTGGCGTCAGCAACAATAGACTTCTTATTTTCTCTTTTTCTTCTATCTTCTCTCTCAACTGCCAAATAAGGCTAGATGTCAAATGTGTTTAGTGTTCACTCTTGTTGTCATGAACACTAATTTTGCCATGTATTGTAATGATGATCCGTTCACATGTCACCTCGTTCACCATTAGTATCATTCAAGTCAATAATCTCATACCTTCCCAATATTTTGTAAGGAACTCGAGGACAAGTTTTCATTTAGTCATGGGGGTATGATGAGTCATGATATCACATCCACGATATCGTGTCGGCCCCTACGATATGGCATACGCGATATTGCAGCCCGTCACCAGTTCTATAAATAAGAGGCAGCTTTTCCTTGTTTCTCCATCTAGATCTAGACCTTAGCCAAAATATAGCAGTTTTCCCATTCCAGAGTTACAATAATTTCCATGTGCCCGCAGTAGGAGTCTCAAAGTGAATGGATCTTTATTTGAAAAAATTGTACTTGAGCACATATTTGTATACAGAAATAAAGACGAACTTTCTGATAAACCTTGCAACACACAGACTAAGCTAAATAGGATTTAATTACTATTAAATGCTTAATTTCTTTCCTAGATAATTAAATCTCTCTCAACCCTCAACTCTCTTAGTTAAGTGCATTCAATACGACCGCTTCGAGCATGTGTGTAATGCTTGGTAACCCGGTAATGAATAGCGTTTGGTAATCCCAGCAACATTGCACTAGTTTAGGGTGTGTGCGGCAAGTGGGAATGGATACTGGTGCTAGGACGATTAGAATTTAGTTAATGAGTAGTTAATGAAAGTTAGTAACTTAGTCTCTTAACCCTTCCTCATTAGCATAGGCGTTAAAAAGAGAAAAGATATAAAAATCACATACCTCAAACTTACCTAACAATACAACCGTGACAACATAGGTAAGTTTGGGAAGACAACGATTGATTAACCTTAAGTGTTCCATAAGGCGCGTCAACACTTAGTCCTTGGAGTTCGATCGGATCGTGCGTGAGATGCTCATATTTGTATGGTTGAGTGTAGGGGTACCTCACCACTCATCACTTTCTCTCTATCAAACCACTATTGAGCTTTTGGAATACAAACATATAGCATTTTAACATCATCCAAGCAAATCTAATTATCCCCAAAATAAGATGAAAATTGAGATGAGGATCCCAAAAACACTATCAAACACTTGTCACAAAGAGTCTAAAGGAAGGCTTTATCTATTTTATTTAAATTGAATTTAGCTTAAAATTTTTCCGATTCTAATGACACATTAGAAGTTGTATTAGAAAAAAAAATTTGTAATAGGAAGAATTCCTTTATGATTAAATTTAATTCTTTTTAAGTAGTAGTATTTCCAAAAAAATGTGCCCACTAAATAAATATCCATTTAATGGAATTCCAAGAATGTTGGAAAGGGTGCCATTGCAAGCAGGAACTAATTTGTTGCCAAGCTATCCAAATGTGTTAAGTCATAGCTAATCCTCCAATTTCATTTGATAAAAGTAATAACCTAATTTTTTCATAGAGAATTAAACAAAATTTTTGAATCAACTAGACATCCAAATTTAATTTTCTTTTTAATGAGTAATATCCAAGTTTCATCACCTTGAAAAGCTATTAAAATTCATTTGGTAAAAAATAATAGTCCTTGATAATAAGTTGAGGAAAAACTCAAGCTACCTAATTTTTTGCTAAGAGTACAAAATTCTCAATTAACTTAAGGAAAGTAATGAAGAGCATCATTATTTCCCCCAAAAAAATGATCTAAGAAGCTTATATAATTGTTCATATGATCTTTAATAAGAAATCATAAATAAAGAATGATAAACATTAGATTGCAAAATTCTAGAAGGAACAATAAATATTCTTACTAAAGATAATTATTTACCCACCTACTTACTAATTTTCTAATGGACTTTATGAAGAAATTTCTTTCAAAAATGACTAGTAGGAGCTAAGGAATGAAGAGGAATGTCTAGCAAAGTTATAAACTCATAAGGATGAACTTAACTCTATGGAAAATTGGAAAGCTAAAAAGGAATATCTCCAAGCTTGGATCTCATAGCATAAGTTTTGTTTCAATTAATAGTAGAACTAGAGGTTTTACAATAAACTTATGATGAAGTGTAGTACTTAGGTTATTTTCGATTATTCTTAATAATAGAAAAGTATCATTTGTAAAGTGGCTATTAATAATTTGGTGTTGAACATTAATAAGAAATACAGCTTTGGTCTTGTCTTGAAAGTGATAGTGTTTTAAAATATAACCAATAGTTTTAGTAGTAAGAATAAAAAATAAGAAGCAAGAGGGCAACCTTGCCTAACTAATCTTTGAGGAGTAATAACTAGAGAATAGCTCTTGTTAATGCATATATTAACACTAGTAGAGAAAAATAACATTCTAACATGAGAGATAAAAAAGAACACATGCCTAACATTTGTAACATTGTCAAGATAAAATGCCACTCCATCTTGTCATAAGCTTGTGCATAATCTATTTTAAGACAAATAATATCCTAAGTATTATCCGTGTCTAAAGACATTTCCTTTGTGTTTTGGTAGAAATCATTGTAATTAACAGAAATTGACACAACCTAACATAAACATTAAGCCAAGCAATTTGTGAACAAAAAATGGTCTAGGAAAACTAATCTTTTGGATAGCATCCCTTAAATCAAAAGGAAACTTGGGGATCAAAGAACAAATCCAACAATTTGAACTAGATGTTTTGCCAATGTCAGTGGGAATCAAGCAAAATGGTCACGTACACAACATAACTAGTAGAAAACATTTAAAGAGAGAGAAAATGCACTATAATGTAAATGCATAGTTGGCAACTGAAAAATGCTTGAAAACAATGCAAAAAGAAAGTAGATCTATTAACTAGAACATGCAGACCAAAAAGAAAAATGTAGGAAAAACAAATTTGAAGCAAATCTAGGCAAAAACAAAGACAAAGGATCTAAAAATGAAAAACCCATATTATAGTAAAGAAAAATAAATCCACAAAGATATGTTCCAAGATATATACTATAGATAAGAGGTATTTGATAAGAAGCTAGGCTAGCTTGTTCTTGCTCTAATGAGTTCATTGATGCAAATCTAACAGGAACAATAGTAGATTTAGAAATTGACAGTTGCAAAGGGGAGATCAGATTAATGCGTTAACCTGATTCTCAACAAATATTTGCATGTTAGGAGGGTAATACAAATAGGATACAATATGTTAACAAGGAAAAGAGGAAAAGCAGAAAGAAAGTTGAAGTTTCATAACATATCTCTTAGAAGCAAAGTGTTAGTTAATACCATATATGAACCAAATTGAAAAAGCAAACTCCTTTACGTTTTGGAGTGTCTTTCTATATATAGGTCAAAAATGCCTTGTAGACCATGTAGGAACAATGTATTGGGGCCCAAAAAAGAATTCCAAGAGCTTATAGAAGATTTTGGATATGAAAAATGATGCAAAGAGCAAAGTTTGATCCTTGACATCAAAAGTCTAATGTAGAACATCAATAGTTGAAGACAAAATTTGACATTAGACATCAAAAGTAAGATTGATTTCATACATTGAAAATTTGATGTAAAACATCAAAAGCTAAGGACAAAAGTTGACATAGAACATCAAAAAAGAGATTGATGCTATATATTAAAAATTTGACGTAAGATGTCAAAACTTGAAGATGGAATCAACACTGAAACTAATGTTGAATGTTGAAACTAAAAATGAAGTTGAAACCATGTTGCAAATGATAAAGGACATTAAAGCTAAATTGTTGAAGATGGCTTTACATGCTCACAATCCATAGAATGTACCCAAGCCTTTGACAAGTTGAAAAAGCCAAAGTAAGTACAACATTGTCGCCTCTTGATGGATACTATTGAAATGCTAAAGGAGAATCGATCAAGGAAAAATAAGCTGGTAGGTACCTGCAAGAGGATTTAATGAAGTGGAGAGCAGGGAAGAAAGTCTAGGATATCACCCATATACCTATGGTGCAGTACTACACTATAGAAGTAGGTGTGGCTAGATCTGAGAAGGCACACATAAGATGAAAATAAAGTACATCCTAACCTGCTTAATTCTCTAAATCACACCCTCACTGGAGTAAAGTAGAGATACTCATTATACCTCACCAATGTAGAGCATGAAAAGAAAAAGGGATAGTGAAAAAAATTAGGTAGCAAAGAGCATAAAGAGAAAGCAATAAAAAGTAGGAAAAGTATATTAGAGACATTGTTGATACACTAACAGTGGGATGTTGTGTTGTAAAAGTGGAACATGACTAGATCCCTAGAGTTGACCTCTTCCTTACCTTACTTATATGTATAGTTCACACTCCTTACATCATTCAGAACTCAACACTTTCTCACTGCATTGGGGAAAACATACTCATTCAGCCTCACTAATGTTAAATATAGATAGAAGTGGAAATAGATGAGGAGAGGGGATGAGAGAAAAAGAGAGAAATAGAGTACATGAAGAATAGAAGTGATAGTATGAAAAAGTAGAGAGTAAAAAAGGTAAGGGGATAAAAAAGGATATCACCCTTACACATATCATGAGGATGGTGCTATGTCACAAAAGTGGGGCATGCCTAAACCTTGTACACTATATGGCTAAAATAGATGTCTTATTTGAGTGGCATTGTACTTGGACACATTCCATGAATGACAATAAGATCAAGATTGATTCTTATTCATTGCAGCACTTTGACTTAGATTAGATTTACTTTCCATGCAATTTAATTTTCATGCACTTAGTTAATATTTATGATTTCATGCATATTAATGAATTGGTTAAATGAGCATGACTAGTTTCAAGCATAAACACGTATTCGCTTGGTAACCCCACTAGTGTTATTGTTTAGTTCACCTAGTAGCATAGCACTTGGTAATCCCAGTAGTATATATGTGGGTTCAGGACATGTACGGCAAGCTAAGAATGAACACTCATCACTTGTAGGCTAGTTTAGACTTTACTTTCCATTGTTAATTAATTTAAATAATTGATTTCTTCATTATTGTTAAGAGTAGCATAAGGCTGAGACAACATCAAGAATCATATGCCTCACTTTGGACTAAACCATACATGACAAAGCTACCACTAGTCCAAGTGGGAAGATAATGAATTTTGATCAAGGCATAATAATCTAGATGTCAAAACTAGTCCCATCCATGAAATTTGATAGAATCATGCATGAATGCTTGTGATTCGTATCATTCAGCATAGGGGGTACCTCACCTCTCATCATTAGCACCATTGCCAAGGATGGTGCTAGTTATCTAGATTAGTTATATTATACATGATTGCTGTAAATGCATTCACGATTTATCTTTTAGAAAATATTAAGTCACACACATCATTAACTAACAAAATTATCTCTTTCACAAGGAAGCAATAATGAATTGTATGGAGAGAACATTCATTGGAGAACTAATGAGATATATATTGAAGAAAATTGGAGTGACCAACCTCATGCAAGGATTTCATATGTTCATGACTACACTTAAGGACTACATTCATCTAAGGTAGACAATCCTAGAGGAGATGAAGTAAGTCCTAGATTAGGGAAGGCCTCAAGGCCTAGGACCTCCTTAAAACCTATAAAAGATAATTTAGGGAACCATGGGAAACACTATAGAAGCCATGGCGACTCTCCCGGTTCCTCATCTTCCTCTTCCTCTTCAACATCTAGTTCTAATGAAGATGAACATAGGTATAGAAATAGACCTCCACTATGGGGTCGAAATAAAAATAGAAATTGAAACCAAGGACAAAATCAAAGATATCAAAATGAACATAGACAAAATTATCACAATTAGACAAATAAAAATAGAAATTTTCACCATGACATGTCTAATGAAGGTGAACCCTTGTTGGCCACTAAGAGCATGATGCAGATCACAAAGGCAAATAAAATACCCCACAGGCATCACAAGGAAAGTCACATCAAAAGGCTTGATATGAATAACATCCCTAAATTTGCAGGAGGCTATGATTTTGATCCATAACATCATTTGCAAGCCTTCCATGATGCCTGTATCTTACAAAACATTGAAAGTCAATGGAAAAATCTTAAGCTCTTTCCTAGGACACTAATAAAAAAAGTTGAAGTGTGGCCTAGATCGTTGAAACCAAATTCAATCCATCAGTGGTCCACAATGTTGGAACACTTCAATGAGAAATAACAAAACTATGCAAGGGTGTCTGACCTAAGGAAAAAAATCCAAGGATGGAAACAAAAGCAACATGAACCCTTGGATATGGCCCTAGATAGATACTATTCTCTACTAAATAAATGTCCATGCCACGGTTTCTCTCAAGAAGAGTAACTTTTCCACATCATAGATAGGTGTCACAATAAAATGAGAGAGACCCTTGGGATGTATGCTCAAGGTTAATTATATGAACTAGGAATCTATTAGATCTAAAAGCTAATCAAGCATGTGGAAAAAGAATAAGGAGAGCTATGTAAACAAGATAATGTTGAGAAATATCACTGGGATCCAACTTGTCAAAAGAAAAGGGTCCATATCTATGATGAGGAAAAAGAGTCAGCTCTTGATGAGGTGATTTCACAACAAACCTTGTTAATAAAAAAGTATTTCGATGAGCTTGAAGCAAACCTAGATAAGATGTCGAAATGGATAAATGAGAAAGTTACAACTTGAGTAGAAATCATAGAGAAGAGAGTAATGCAAAACAAATTAAGTGATCACAACAAAAGGAGGAAAATAAACGAAGGAATCAATAGGAACACGTACTAGCAAAAAGGAAAAATGGCTGTAGAAGAAGAGGCTATAGACTCAACCACCAAAGAATATGATGGATGTGACATTTTCATATATGACCATCTAAAGGGCTATTGCCTAATCATGTTACATCGATATGAGCATTGGACTTTTGCAATAAATCCCAAGTTTGTACAAAAGCAAATGCCTAGGANAATGAGAGGTGTGAGGTGGTGACCTCATAGAAGATGTTGCAGGATGATGATATTCAAGAGAGTAGTAGTAGTGATTTGAGGTAGAAGAAGTAGAACTAGTTGGTGAAATAGGTTTTTGAACATAATATTTGTATGGGTTTGGCTAACAATAAAGGTAGCACTAGTTTGATGATGGCCTCCCCCCTGACTGTGGGTTTTTCCACTATGGTTGATAGTACTTTTGAGGCTAACAAGAAGTTCCACTATAATGGTCAAATTTGGTTGTAGGACTATCTATAATTACCTTGTGAGAAAAGTAATTTCCTAGGCATTTGCTTTTGTACAAACTTGGGATTTATTGCAAAAGTCCAATGCTCATATCGATGTAACATGATTAGGCAATAGCCCTTTAGATGGTCATATATGAAAATGTCACATCCATCATATTCTTTGGTGGTTGAGTCTATAGCCTCTTCTTCTACAGCCATTTTTCCTTTTTGCTAGTACGTGTTCCTATTGATTCCTTCGTTTATTTTCCTCCTTTTGTTGTGATCACTTAATTTGTTTTGCATTACTCTCTTCTCTATGATTTCTACTCAAGTTGTAACTTTCTCATTTATCCATTTCGACATCTTATCTAGGTTTGCTTCAAGCTCATCGAAATACTTTTTTATTAACAAGGTTTGTTGTGAAATCACCTCATCAAGAGCTGACTCTTTTTCCTCATCATAGATATGGACCCTTTTCTTTTGACAAGTTGGATCCCAGTNGAGATTCGTTCACTTGGGGACTCCTACTGCAGGCATATGGAAAATATTCTATCTCTGGAGTGATCAATCTACCAGAGTTTCCCTACTTTTAGCCTAGGATGGAAAATAAGGGGAGTGCCGCCTCTTATTTATAGATTTGGCGGTGGACCGCGATATCACATACGTGACATCACAGGGGACAATGCAATATCACGTACACGATATCACATGGGATGAGATATCGCAGCTCATGTGAATCGCGTCTCATCATACCCCCATGATTGAATGAAAAATCGTCCTCAAGTTCCTTACAATAATATCGAGAAGGTATGGAATTATTAAGGGGAATGGAACTAATGGGATGACATGTGAATGGATCATCATTACAAGACTTAACAAAACTGGTTTTCATGACAACAAGGGTGAACACCTTATTACAATGACATCAGGCCTTAGTTGACAGCTGAGAAAGAAAGAAAGAGAGAGGAAGAAGTGTTGTTGTTGCCAACTCCAAGATTGCACCTTCTGTTGTCCGTCGGTAAGCAATTCATCGATCTTGCTCCTTGCATAGCTGCTTCCAGCGCGGTTCCATTCCAAGTGTTTGCTCCAGATCCAATCCGTTATTGTATAATCGCCATCTACACACACAACACAATCTTATATTAGCAAGGGTAAATGAATCATCATGTAATTGATACCTTGCTTCGGTGTAAGTTCATTGGCTAGGTTGTGGTATGGCTAATACAGATCTGGGGATATATTAATGATGACTACTGAAGGTGTAGGGGTTAGGAAGAAAATCAAAAATTTCGGGGCTAGGAGAAAATCAAAAAAATCCTGCCCCATACCCCTATAACTAATCACGAACCTTCGGTAGCGTTAGAATGGAGAAAGAAAAGGAGTAAGAAAGATAGATAAAAAGGGACAACTATGGCATCGATAAAATGGATGTTAAGATGGAAATGAAAAAAAAATTAATTGCAAAATGCTAAGGGAAAGAATTTAACTAATGCCCCAAATAGGAATGTCAGTGGGTCCTCCCCAAAGCAAGTTCATGCCTTTAATGCCCTGAAAACCCCACATTCAAAGAGTTCGTAGGCTCTGGGAATGTCATTTGGAACAAGAGTGAAAGTCTTAACCGTAAGAATTTACCAAAAAGAAAACAATGCATCTACCAAAATATATACACTAATGATGCAACCGACAATGAGGTGGATAATGGAGAGAAGGATGGAGAGAAGAAAATGGAATGGAATCCCAAGAACAAGGTGGTATACAGTCCCTTGTGTGTTTCATGATTCATGTGACTTAGCAAGTCCCATTCCAAGTCCGACCTCAAACCAACCACATCCAGTGACTTTGCATCAATGCATTCGACTAAACTATCCACTTGGCTAACAAGAATGCCTTCCCCAAGAGTCACCACCATTCCAATGAAACAAAGGAGAGAATGGGAAGCAAGAAAGACCTTAGTTAGAGGGAACATTTTTAGTTCCATAACCAGTGCTTGTAGCCCAAGATTATTTTGTCTAAGGGGTGTGCTTTGAATTCTCACTTTGATTTTTTTTTCTTTTTTTTTTGTGTTTTGTGTTTTTATGTGTGAGAACCACACCATGCAAAGACTTCTTATTTTTATTGTCTCAGCTTCCGATAGTAGGGTAACATCGGAACGGCAAGAAAACTTAAAAAGAAAATATCTAAGCACCCAAGAGAATAGCCAACACAAAAGCATCAAGTTCCCTTGAAGTCACACCCTTTGCAATCCTTGAGTCCTTTCTTAGTTTGAGAAATACCCAATCACTAATTCATTTAAGTTCATATTAGAAGGGAACTGTACATTTTCAAGCTGAGAGAAACCATAGAAACTGGTGGATGGATAGATGAAGTGATCTCATTGCCTGCCATGTCAAAAGAAACATACCTTAGTATCAACATTGTGACTTAAAGGTAAAAATCAAACATTAGCAATCAATATGAAAATAGTTCATACCATCATTCCGAACACTTATTGGGTGACAAACTTACAAGGTGGATCACACACACACACACACATACAAAATGGAAAAATATAACGATGTTGTAAAATAAAAACTAGAAAAGTTAAAGAAATTTATAAAACAAAAATGTGTAAGACAAAAAAGTTGTAAAACAAAAACGTTGTAAAAAGAAAACTAAAAAGAACTAAGGGCCCCATATGGTTAGCATAGGTGGCCATCTCCCCCATGACTGAATTGTAAGGGAGAGATTCGAAATAATGAGCGTCTATTTGAATTTCTATGAAGTGTCCAACTTCTCCCAATTGATGATTGTAGATTAAGGGGTGGAAGTTGACGATGCTCATATTCCAATATATATATGCTTTCGTTATGGGCATGGGTTTCCTCAGTTCGCTCCATGCATATTTGGTTGCTCCTTTGAGTAGCTGTCAACCATGGGGTGTCTACTACTGGTTTTGTGGTTGCTACATACAGGCATCTTTGTT
>MNCI01006238.1:475338-501539 GCA_015680685.1 Gnetum montanum
TGGCATCCCCCATGACTGTGGGTATTTCCACTGCTAATGCTGTCCGATGGGTTGTGGTGGAGTTCCACTTGGATAATATGTTAAGGGTTGGTGGAACTGCCTTGGGTTACCTTGTGGATAAGGTAACCTTCGGGGTGTTTTCCATTGGTTAAGTCTTGGATTAAGCACATACACCCCAGACTCTTGTAGATGTGAGATGATGGGGCAACATCCCTTAGGATGGTCATAGTGGCAGATCTTACATCCACCATCATCATTTGTGTCAGAGTTCACAGCCACATCGGAGTTAGTGATTTTTCCCTTACCCTTGTTATGTGTAGGGCTTAAATCTCTCCACTTTTTCTTACCCTTGTCACTACTTTATTCTACCTTAAACTCTTCTACAATTTTTTAGACAGTTTCAATTTTAGAGTCTAAGGAACTCCATACATCATCTACCTTAGCCGCTATTTTTGTTGTGAGCTTTTGAAGCGACAAGGTCTTCCTATTCACCAACTCTTCGATTGGTGACTCATCCTCTTCATCACAAAATTTCACTTCCTTCTTTCGAAGAGAGGGATCACGGTTGTATTCTTCCGCACTTTCCCTTTTTCATAGCTCACCTTCTTCTTTTACTACTTGCTCCAACAAATGATGAACTTCATGGGCTCTAAGATATGAGAGTCTCCCTTGGGCATAAGTTCCAAGGGTTCTTCTCATTTCATGCCTTAGCCCATCCACGATGTGACGAAGTTGATCTCGCTAAGCGTACCCATGGCCCAGGCAACAATGTAACAATGTGTAGTAGTGGGCCATGGTAGCATCCAAGGGTTCATGAGTACCTTGCTTCCAGCCTTGGATCTGCTTATGCAAATTGGACACTCTAGAGTATGTTTGATACTTTTCGTTGAACAGTTCTAGCATCGTACTCAACCTCCTGATGGTTTTCAATTCTAAAGACCGGTACTAGCTCTCTGCTTCCTTGGTGAGTGTCCTTGGGAACAACTTAAGTTTTTACCACTCATTTTCTATATTCTGCAAGGCATAAGCATTGTGGAATGCCTGTAAATGATGTTGTGGATTAGCATTGTATCCCCCTTCAAATCATGGGATATTGTTCATGTCTAAGTGTCTAATTCGACTATCCTTTAAATGCCTTGATGGGATTCTAACTGCCTCTGTTATGTTGAGCATACTTCAGGTTGCGGGTAGGGGCTCATCATGATCATCTCTTTCATGATGCATGTGATGTCTTCGTTGTTCCCTACTCTTCCTACATCCTTGCCCTTGTCCTCTCTCTTGACTTTCTTGTCGAGGTCTCTCATTTTTCTTACGTTTATCCTCTCCATTGTGTTCATGATGGTTGTGCCCAGATGTGGAAGGAGAGAGTGAGTGATGTGAAGAAGGGGAAGAAGAAGGGGAACCATCTCCATGACGATGTTTCTTGCCTTCTCTTCAGCTGCTATGACCCCGATCGTGGTGACGATCTAAGTGCCCGTCCTTAGCATGAGTGGCTGTTCCCTCTATGAACAGTTGGTGTTCACGAGCATCAGAACCATGGTTATGTATCGTTGATCGTAGGTTCTGATACCCAACCTCCTCATCATCATTAGGAGGGGGAACATCATTTGCTAAAGAACCCATTATAAGGGGTTCCTCATCTCCTATTTCACTAAGGATGTGCGGACCTTTGCCCTTCAGTAGTGTACGTTGACTCTCTTGCCTTAAGTCCCTCATATGTTGGACATCTGTGGGATAATAATCCCTCATGTCAAAATCATCTACAACGTATTTAGCATATAATTTAGTCATGCCTAACTATGCCAAGGCACAGAAAAGCATGTTTGGGATTGATTGATCTGGAGGTAACACAATGTTACCTTGTAAATCATTCCAGCGCATCTGTTCATCTTAATGGAGAATAAAAGTAAAGTTGGGAATATACTCATCGGGATGAGTATATGTCATCTTATATTGTTGAGGCACTGGCTAATTTTGGTTATGTGTTTTATGTTGCCGACTATCTCTAGTATGGTCCTTAGGTGGTGAGTTGCTCTTATGAGAAGAAGGCATTTTTATCGGTGTGCTAGATTTACCGTTATATAATTTTTATTTTGATTAACCCAAAGGTTCATTTACGCTCACAATGATGTGAGTGATATCCTTTATGTTCTATTTGGCGCACAAATACTTAGTCCTTAGCAACGACGCCAATGATGAGTGAAGAGGTACCCCTACACTCAACCATATGAAACGAGCGTAGCACACGCGATCCGGTCGACCTCCGCAGACTAAATGCCTACATGCCCCATGGAACACTTGGGGTTAATCATCCGTTGTCTTCCCAGAATTACTTGTGTTTGTCACGGTGTATGGTTAAGTAAGTCTAAGGTATATGATTTTTTATATCTTTTTATGTTTTTCTCCTATGCTATTGAGGTGAAGGGTTGAGGAACTAACTAACTCTAACTAATGACTAAGTCTAAATTAACTAGTGTCAGCATCCATTCCCACTTACTGTACACACCCTAAACTATGCAACCGTGGCTACCAAATGCTAATTGTTACTGGGATCACCACGCATAACGCACATGCTCGAAGTGGTTGTACTGAGGCACTTAACTAGGAGGAAAGGGTTGAGAGAATCTAATCACGATGAGCAACCAATTCCTTGATTAGCTGTACACATTCGTAAATGCTCGTAATCAAGTCGTACTCATGTCGCGCTACTGTAGGGTAATAAATAATAGGTAGGAAGTAACATGTAAGAAATAATAAGTAATAAAATCCTATTCCATGCACTGCAAGGTTTATCCACAAAGCTCGTCTTTATTGTCGTACATAACTTGCATTCAGGTACAATGTTGCTCGAATAAAGATCCGTTCACTTGAGGACTCCTACTGCGGGCACATGGAAAATATTATATCTCTGGAGTGATCAATCTACCAGAGTTTCCCTACTTTTAGCCTAGGATGGGAAATAAGGGGAGTGCCACCTCTTATTTATAGATTTGACAGCGGACAACGATATCTCGTACGCGATATCACGGCTCATGCGAATCTCGTCTCATCAACTATGGAGAGACAGAAGGATCCATGCATCACGACTAATAGTAAAGGATGCAGATGTGGGCCAAAAATTCAAAATATTAACACAACCCATAACAAAGTTTAGGAGTAAGTGTGTAAGCAAAAACCAATCTACGTAGTAGCCACTAAATAAGAAGACACTTAGTGGCTTGAAAATAAGAATATAAAATTTTTTCAAAGATGCATGGAGGCAATTGATCCACTTATTAGTTCTAGAATTAATAAAATAGACCAAAAAAAGGACTTATATGCATATATATTACACTCTGATTATACACTAAAGAAATATTAAACACAGAGACCTGGGAATTAAAATAGAAATCAAGAAGAAAAAACAAACATATATAGATCCCCAAAAATGAAAATACCTTCAAGTCCAAATGAAGATACATCTCCGAATGATTCAAATGAGACTATTACCAGTGTTAGATGTGCTACCACACAATTAATTAAATAAGTAACAATGATAGATGGGAAACCAATGATGTATATCCAGGGGATTGTGTGGTTCATCTCTTGAATGTGTGGCCATAAGATTAGTCATGGGGGAGATGCTCCATCCTGGTTCAAGAACTAATAATTATTTTTCACCTTTTTTTTGTTTTACATTTTTTATCATTTTCATATTTCTTCCAAAATTTTTTGATTCTTCATATATTTTCCATTTCTTAATATTTTGCTTTTCTTTTCTTTATATTTTTCTCTTTTCTTGAGTCATTCTCTTTATGTTTGATAAATGTATTTTATGTTTTTATTGATAAACTTACCAAGTCATGATGCAAAAGTCAATGCTATGTGTTGGGTTTTTGTTCTATGCTATCAAGATGTTTGGGTAAGTAATTGTGTAAAGTAATGAGATCACCTCATTCATCCCTCTAGTTCTTTGAATAAAAGGTCTTTTTCATGGAAAAAAATTGATTCTTCTTTCATGAAACTAAAATCAATCAATTATCATTGTACTTTGAAGAAAGAGAAAATGACCAGGTGTGATGAATCACATTTTCACATGCTCTGATGTCGGGTACCCGATGTCGGAGCTGCGACATCGAGTATTCAACGTCAAGGGGTATATGTTGGCTTATAAATAGAGCACTTGGGCCCATGGTTTGGGCAATATTTTTTCATGAGTTTTTGATAGTTTTTAGTTATAGCGAAGCTCTTGCAGTTTATTCTCTCTAGAGTTAGAATATTTTCTGAGTGCCCATAGAAGGAGTCTAAGTGTGTATAGTTCTTTGTTTGAACACTGATGTACCTAAGTGCAGTAGTGTGATGAGGACAAAAATAAACTCTTTTGAAAATCCTTGCAGTAGTAAGAATAGATTAATGTTTCCTTTAATGCACTTTACTTTAATGCATTTGAATTAAATAATTACTTTCTAGTAGTTAATGAACACAAGCATGATCACTTCGAACATACATATAGTACTTGGTAACCCAACAACGCTTAACATTTGCTAGCTTAGCAGCACTATATGTGTTTAGGATGTGTCCAGGAAAGTGGAACGATTACTTGTGTTAAGCTAGCTAGGCAGTAGATGAATTAGATCTTCAATTACTTTACCTTTCATTTTTGTTGTAGGTGATCAAATTTATAAACCATAAAAGATAAAAAAAATCATGTACCTCAATTACACTTAAACCATACCCTTGAGCTTCACAAGTGTAGTTGGAAAGACAACGGACGTTCTTAATGCCCATTTCACTTCCTAGAAAAGCTAGTGCACTAGAGAACTATAGGTCCATAGAATTCAACTAGATTCTGCATAAACGTCTTAGTGGTTTGTATGGTTGGACATAGGGGGTACCTCACCACTCATCATTGCTATCGTTGCTAGGGATGGCGCTAGTTATCTAGATTAGTTATATTACACATCATCACTGTAAAGGTATTAATGATCTATCTTTTAGAACACATTAATATTTTAAGTTATACACATTATCAAATAAAACCATGTCTTCTTCACAAAGGACCCATAATACATCATATGATGAGAACACACGTAAGAGAAATGATAGGATATATACTGAAGAAAATTGGAGTGAGCAACCTCAAACAGTTGTTTCCTATGCTCATTTAGATCCTTACTACACCCAAAGACTACATTCAATTGGTGTAGACAATCCTAGAGGAGATGTAAAAAGTCCTAGAAGAAGGAGGGCCCCAAGGCCTAGATACCTCACAGGCACTATAGGGATAGTTGCTTACCCAAGCTTGATATAAACAATATCCCTAAATTTGCAGGAGGCTACAACTTAGATCCACAACATTATATACAAGCCTTCCATGATGCCTATGCCTTGTACAACATTGAGAATGGATGGCAAAAGCTTAAGCTCTTTCCTAGGACACTAATTGATGAAGTTGAAAGTTGGTATAGACCATTGAAACCAAGTTCCATTCATAAGTGGTCTACAATGTTGGAACTTTTCAATGAAAAATACAAAACCTATGCAAGAGTGTCCAACCTAAGAAAAGAAATCCAAGAGTGGAAGTAAGAAAATCATGAACCCTTGGAAGTGTCCTTGGAAAGATACTATTTTCTACTACATAGATGCCCAAGCCATGGTTTCTCTTAGGAAAGGCAACCTTTTCACATCATAGATGGGCTTCATAATGAAACAAGGGAGAACCTTGGGATGTATGCTTTAGGTTAATTATACGAGCTATGAACCCATCAGTTCAAAGAGTTAATCATGCATGTGGCAAAAGAAGAAGGAGAGCTATGTAGATGAGAGAATGTAGAGGAAAATAACTAAAATCCAACTCTACAAAAGAAAAGCATCCATATCTATGATAAGGAAAAAGAGGTAGCTCTCAATGAGGTGATTTTACAACAAACCTTGCCAATACAAAATTCTATCGTTGAGATTAAAGAAAAGTTGGATAAGATGTCGGAATCAATGAATGAGAAAGGTAAAACTTGCACAGAAATCATAGAGAAGAGAGTAGCACAAAACAAATTAAGTGATCACAATAAAAGAAAGAAAAAAATCAAGAAACATCTAGGAACACTTTTCAACAAGAAGGGGAAATGGCCATAGAAGAAGAGGCTATAGACTCAACCATCAAAGAGGATGGTGGATGTGACATTTGCCTATATGACCATCCAAAGGGCCATTGCCCAATCTTGTTGCATCTACATGAGTATTGCACAAGGGCATTAAATCTAAAGTTTGTATAGAAGTACATGCTTAGGAGATTTCCTCTTCCACGTAGTAATTCTAGACAACCCCAAAACCAATTGTACTATCCTAGGAGGACTTATTACTAGCCTTAACACTAACATTATGCATAGTGGAAACAACCATAGTCGTGGGAAAGGCCACCACCAGATCAGCCCTATCCTTACTTCTAGCTGAAACCATATGGATATTATGTTCAACAATTTTTTATCCTAACTGGTTCTACTCCCTCTACCTTAAATCACTACTACCACTCTTCCAAATATCAACATCCCACAACATCTTATATGGAATCACCACCTCGTGCCTCTTACCATTCATCCTACCCTCGATATTCTCACACTCCACCTCATTATATGCCATCTCTAGTAACATAGGAAGGGTTGACACCACAATATCAACAAATGAATGTCACTTGTGTTGCAAATTTGTAGAAACATGTTGACACCAGTGGGTCTCAACTACAACATTGGAAACATCCCTTTTGGAGGAAAGGTCGTAAGCCAAAGCAGACCACACATGGACCCACTGTATCATCCAAGCCACAATAAGGCCAATTTAGTGCACAACCTTCCTTGTCTCAACCATCTAATTAGACATAGTGTGAGTAAGCATTACAGTATGGATCCTTAGCATATTTTGGTTTGAAGAAGGCCCAAAGGAATTTGATATGGAGGAAGACGTAGGAGCAGGGTTGTCAACCATGGGTGTAGGTGAAGGCTTAGGTGGACTACGGGGTCGAAAAAAATTTCTTTTCTTTGATCGAGCATTCAACCCCTCTAATTGATGATTGGATTGCAAATTAACAACCCTCGTAGCATTGCATTATTGTGGTTGAGCGAGCACTTCACCTTGCATTGGTGGAGTAGACAATAGCTATGCAACTAGAGGAGGAGTATGTGCAGGGATAGGAGGAGGATAAGGATAAGAGGCAGTACCCCTTTTTTCATGTGGTGAATAAGCTCGGTAATAATCTAAAGGGTGGTAGTGAGGCTAAAAATTAGAAACATGACTAGAGGAGTCACGTGGAGACACGGGTTGCTACACGTGGTAACCATATGGATCAAGCTACCGGTAAGGGTACTATTGTCTTGGTAGTGTCAGCACTCATGATTGTGGTTGCTGCCATTATTGATACTATTCATACGATTCTAGTGGAACTCCACTTGGATAATACAATTATTGCTAGTGGAACTACCTAAGATTACCTTGAGGATAAGATAACCTTCTGGATGTTTTCCTTTGTGTAAGTCATGGATGTAAGGCATACACCCCAGACTCCTGTAGATGTGACATAACAGGGCAACATCCCTTAGGATGTTCATACTAATAGACATCACATCCACAATCATTATCTGATTCACTGTCCACAACCTCTTCTATTGTAGAAATCTTGCCCTTACCTTTGTAATATGCATGTTTAGCTTCCTTACACCTCCTGTGCTCACGCTCACTACTTTGTTCTTTGGACTCCTCAGCAATTTTGAGAACAAGTTGGAATCTATTATCCATTGAGTCCCTTAACTGATCAACCTTGGCTGTAAGCTTAGATTGGAATTGTTGAAGTGGTAAGGCTTTCTTATGCACCCCCTCATCAAATATGGACTCATCCTCATTGTCATAAAATCAAACCTCCCTCTTGCAAATGGAAGGATCATGATTGTACTCTTCTGCACTTTCTCTTTTTCTTAGTTTGCCCTCCTCTTAGCGACCTACTCTATTAATCTTTGTATTTGATGGGCAATTAATTCTAACAATTGTCCTTGGGCATAGACACCAAGGGTTTTCCTCATTTCATTACAAAGCCCATCTACAATGTGGTGAAGTTGAACCAATTGAGAATAACCATGGCCAGGACATTTATGCATCAAGGCATAGTATCAGCCAATGATAGCATCTAAGGGTTCTTTTGCTCCTTGTTTTCACCCTTGAATTTGCTTCCTTAAGTTGGACACTCTAGAGTATGTTTGATACTTATCATTGAACAACTTAAGCATGGTACTTTCTTGTTTGATATATTCTGGCTCTAAGGACCAGTACCAATTTTCTGCTTCTTTGATGAGTGTCCTAGGGAACAACTGCAATTTCTACCACTCATTCTCTATGTTCTACAAGGCACATACATCTTGGAAAGCTTAAGGATGATTCTGTGGATCAGAGTTATATCCTCCTTCAAATCGAGGAATATTGTTCATGTCTAACCATTTGATCTAACTATCTTTCACATGCCTTGTTGAAATTCTAACTGCCTCTACAATGTTAAGCATAATTCAGGTAGCAAATAGAGGCTCATCGAGGCCTTGATCATGGTGCCTACGATGCCCTCTACTACCCCTTCATTCATGGCAATGTGCCTCTCTTGAATGTCTGCGCCCTTAATCTTGCTTGTCCTAATGGTCCCTTTGGTTATTTTGGTCCCATCAGTCATTTTTTTCATTTCAATCACCTCCATCATGATCTCGTCCTCTGCAGTCACGATCAGATCCAGAAGAAGAAGATGATGATGAAGGGGAAGAGGAAGGAGAACCAGCACCATCATGATGCCTACTACCACCTCTTCAGTGATCGCAACCATGACCATGATCGTGCTTCTTGTCTACATCCCTATCTTAACTTCCCCTCCGGATCCACTTTATCATTGGATCCCTTGCTACCAGAATTAGGATTGTGAGTTGTGGAGAATAGATTCTAGTGTTGACCTCCATCACCAAAGTCAAAGAGAGGAGTTTCATTAAATGGAAAACCCCTAGAGAAGGGTTCCCCACTAGCTTGTTGGTGCAACAAGAATGGAGAATCGTTAAGTCTTTTCCCTTCAAAAAATCATAGCGTTTTTCTAGCTATTGATCATGCAGATGTTGTGCTTTGGTGGGATGATAATCCCTAGCATCAACATCTTCCACAATATACTCCCCATGGTGGTCTTGAAGACCACATCGTGCAAGCATTTAGTAGAGCATTGCAAGAGCAACATGATCAAGCAACAACACAATATTTTCCTCCGTGTCATACCACCACAACTGCTCATGCTAGTGTAGGATGGACGTGAAATTCAGCACATACTCATCAAGATGAGTATATATAATTTGATACTATTGAGGCTTTGGTGGATTAACTCTATCAGCCTTGGGTAGAGAATCGCTCCTATGAGAAGAAGACATTTTCGATTAGCGAATAAAAATCACAATGTGCTCTGAGAATTTTGTTGTAATAATTGTAAAATAAGATATGACTCTAAGGTTCGTTCCAACAATTTAAATACTTTCACTAGGTCCTAGATAGCACACAAAACAAAAGATCCTTGGCAATGGCAACAATGATGAACAACAAGGTACCCCTACATCCAACCATACAAATCATTTAAGGTGTTACGTGCGATCCAGTCAAATTCTGTGGACCTATAGTTATCTAATGCACTAGCTCTTCTAGGAAGTGAAATGGACGTTGAGAACTTTCGTTATCTTCCCAACTACACCTGTGAAGTTCAAGGGTATGGTTTAAGTGTATTTGAGGTATATGATTTTTACTGTTTTGTATTTTATAGATGTAATCACCTACAACAAGAGTAAAAGGTAAAGTAATTAAAGATCTAATTCATCTACTGCCTAGCTAGCCTAACACAAGTAACCACCCCAATTTCCTGGACACATCCTGAACACATATAGCACTATTGGGCTACCAAACATTAAGTGTTGTTGGGTTACCAAGTACTATATGACTGCTTGCAGTGGTCATGCTTGCATTCATTAACAACTAGAAATAAATCACTTAATTCAAATGTGTTAAAGTAAAGAGCAAGAAAGTAAAGTGCAATAAAGAAAATATTAATCTATTCTCAATGCTACAAGGATTGTCAAAAGAGTTCATTTTATTCCCGTCACACTGCTACACTCAAGTACATCAATGCTCGAACAAATAACCATACACACTTAGACTTCTTCTATAGGCACTCAGAAAATATTCTAACTCTGAGGAAAGAAACGTCAAGAGCTTCACTACTCTTACTAAGAAAGACCAAAAACTGACTCAAAACAGGAGCCCAGGCATAGTATTTATAGACCCAAGGTAGATGCTTCAATGTCACTTACATGATGTCACATCAAGACCCCAATGTTGCGTACCCGACGTCAGGGCCAACAATAAACGTGTTTCATCACTAACCTAGCTTAACTAGAACTACATGTCTATTCATAATGTAATATGTTGGAAGCCCCACAAATATAAATATGCCATTCATACTTTCTTATGCTACAAAAATCAATGGATCTTCTAACAATGTAATTTTAGGACCTTAGTTTTAAGGTCTGTTGTAGATTGTTTCTATTTCTTTCATTACCATGGTTGTGATGAATTTTAAGAATGGATGTCTTGAGCTACTCAGCTCTTTTCATTTTATGAAAAAATCCATATTTTAGTTTTTTAGTTTTGCTTAACTATCCTGCAGATTCCTTCCTTCAATATCTTTTGACTATTTTAGTATTTTCATTCTCTTAATTTTTGGTTAGTATGGGATACCTTTTTTATATATATATTAAAAGTTAAGTAGTTTCAATTTTTCAACTCTATCTTTAGCATGGTTGCTAATGTAAGCAAGTTTGAGTCTTCCGAATATGCCCTAATCACCATAAAACTAGGTTTACCTTTGTTAAAAAATAATGAAGAATTTACAAAATTGTTAATGCATAAATTTTAGTCACATAGCAACACTCACAAAAAATTCCTTTTAAGAAACTATTCCCTAGGGTGCCTCTCGTATAGGTATGAAAACCCAGGAACAATCTCAGCTAGTAAGGGCAATGTGGTGTTTTAATTGATAAAAATTCAATGATGCTGATAATTTGAATAACTTTGACAAAGAAATTTAAATAAAATAACTATCCAAATAAATAACTTGACAAGGAAATTTAAATGAAATAACTATTCATTAAAACAATGCAGGAATGAGCACACAAGATGATCAATAACTTAAAAGGAAAAAGACATGGACTTTTAATACAAACAAAGGGGTTTGTAATTAAAAGTGTTTCTGTTTAAAAGAGAATGATTAACACACACAGCAGAAATTAAATTTCTCAACCGTTGAAATAACAAATAAAAGGTTGCAACAAAGACTTGCCTCAATCTACCGCACTAGATCTGGCTAAAGGGATAGCCTCTTGTGCAAGCTTGTTTGCCCCTGTGCCTTAGAAAGCACACCTCTTCCAACAATTCTGCACCTTTCCCTGGCTTGATCCATTCACGGCCTCTGATTGGACTCCTTCTAATAGCACCTCCAAAACTGGTTCCGAAATGAAACCAGAGAAAGGATTATTGGGACCTCCTTGCCAAGGCTGAATCCCCCCCTTTTGGGGATTTTATCAGATCAGATTTTCCCTTCCTCTTTCTCTGGTGTTGCCTCACCTTCTGCATCTTCTGCTCCGTAGGAACCTGCATACAAAACCACAAAAGTGACAACCAAACCGCCGGATAAGAAAAACAGAGAATATTAAACGGTTTTTTTTTTTTTTTTCCGAATCCAATAGAGTTCTATTCAGTTTCAGTATTTAACTGTATATATATAATCTCACAACAACAACAGTGAAGAAACAGAGATTCATGCTTATGTGATTCTCTATTGCTCCTCTAAACTATGACAACCCAGCGCACCATCTTGACATAAAATGCATACAACAATAACACAGGCACATGCATACTAATTATTATCATTGCCTTACGTTAACCTATTAATTTTCTATTGACCCAGCTTGACGGACAGACACACAGACATATACGTATGGATCTGGATTTTCTGACCAGAAACCTTAATCTGCCGCCAGTCTGATTGTTATAATCCAACAGAATCAAACTGCTGTAGTAGTTTAGCTCGTGTTGATAGCAAATGCATAATATACGACGGATGGCTAAATTACAAGTTCTGGACAGTCAAGAACGCATAAAATAACCGCTAATGGAGCCTGAAAATTTTGGCGCAGTAAGAGTTCAGGGCGGAAAGAAGAATGAGTGGTTGTGCCGGTAAAGTACCAGAAATATTTCACATGCAATTGCAACAGCAAAAAGAAATTAATGAAGAAACGAACAGGTCCAGACAAGGCCCCTGTTGAAAACGCAGCCAGTACCCACGCAGAAAATACTGTAGAAATTATCAGCTGTTTCTCCAAAGAAGGTTCAATTTCTTAGACGTCCCGGATTTCGAAGAAATCGATGGCAAATAATGTGGAAATCAAGCAGACTATAATATTCATTGAACTGAAAAGCAAAGGATAGCACATG
The DNA here is from genome assembly GCA_015680685.1 of Gnetum montanum. Taxonomy (NCBI): domain Eukaryota; kingdom Viridiplantae; phylum Streptophyta; class Gnetopsida; order Gnetales; family Gnetaceae; genus Gnetum; species Gnetum montanum. The sequence goes on from MNCI01006238.1 coordinate 487,858, forward strand.
GAAATGAAATCATGGGTTTGTTAGAACGGGTGATAGACACAGAGTTGATCCGGCAGATTTGCCTTCGATTAGGAAACCAGGGTGCTATCGAAATGAAAGAGAATCAGGAATTACAATAAAGCAGAGATACATAAAAATGAATTTCCCACTAGAACTGGAGACGCAAAGACACTATTGTGGACAGCGGCAAAGTTTGAAACTTTGATTTCCTGGGCTGGGAGTCGTCAGGTTGATGGAGGAAAATGGCATCGACATTGTGGTCGCTGCAGTAAAGGCAAGGATGTTTGTGTTTTTTTCTTCTTCTTCTTCTTTCAAAGCGCCTTGTCTCTATCACACGGGGAACAGTCCCCTGTTTACTGCTGAATCCGGCAGTCTGGTTTGACCCGCTCGGTTCTCTCTCTTTTCTAATCACTTCCCTGCTGTGGCGAGAATCCGAGATTATGGCGAGCGATGCCCCCGTAGGTAGATCGTTCAGCTGCTCCCTGAAAATTTTTCTGCCATACAACGTAACGTAAGTTTGACGAATTTCGTATTTTCATTTTTAAGTCCAAACATTATGAAATGTAAAACATTCGCCGATAAAATAAACAACATCATGCCCTGCAACTTTCCATTTCTTTTTGGGCAACTTTCGGTTTTTGGCCATGCATGCCGCCTGTTCTGCCAGAGTTGCAGAGGATATGAGGCAGATTCCCTGCGCATAGATCCCAGTCGGCTGCTGACGCTGAAACAACAGCGTTCTTTTTTTCTTTTTTTTCGCTAAATTTAAGCTCTCCAGACGTTACTAAGGTTGCCAAAATGTTGGAACTGCTAATTTTGTGGTTTGCATCTAATTTGACTTATTATTGTTTTGCATATGGCTGCTACCAAAATATCAGCAGCAAATAACTATTAGCTAACGGGCTTTAGCATGATAAGGCAGTAAAAGGAAGCGGCTTACTAAGCATTAGTAATTTCCAAGAGGAAAATTGAAGTCACAAATCTAGTTCCTAATTTGGGCAATAATATATACATATATATTCACCTTTCTTTCTATTAAATGCAATCCTATCTATTATCAAATTTGTTTCAAATAAAGTAATGGCTTCAAATCGTGAAACTATATTTTAGTGGGTAAACTAATTAATCATGACCCCATGCCTAGCATGAGAAAGTTGACATCAACAAATATCTTTTTGATTTTCTTTGTTTTTGGTTAGGATGGAAGACCTACTTCTTTTTGTTTTGTATTGAAGCTCTAATAGTTTCACCTTTTCTTAACTCTCTTTTACCTTATTTTAAAAATTTTCAATTCTATCTCTAGCATGGCTGACAATGTAATTAGGTTTCAATCTTTTGGATATAAAGAATTATATGAAACATTACATAATGTAATTAGGTTTCTTGATCTTTTAGCCTTCTAAAAAATAATGAAGAATTTACAAATAATATCATCAAACTCATGAGAGGTACAAGTGCATGCTTTATAAGAGTGAGTGGAATAGGAACCACAAAGACTTGCACATAAGTTTAGCAAAAATGCATACAATTTTGCACAACCTCCAACAAAGAAACCACATATACTAGAGTTGTTAATATGATCTTTCCTAATGATAACAAGCACATGCACACACTAGATAGTTTTTAGTAACTAATATTTTGTACTATAAAGGATTACATGTTTAATGTTTAATGGTAGTTGGTAAAACTTCTTCAAATATTTTCTTTTTCATACAATATACCATTGGCTTTTCACTACTTCAACTTCATCTATCTTACTTCAATTTTGTTTGTTACATTGTTGCTAATCTCACTACCCATTTATACAATATATTCTTAGTATTTGAATTGCCTATGTTGGGTAACTTTTTGGTTTTGAATTAGAATTTTCATATCTTCAAAACTTACTTTTCTAAACAAAAATGTAATCCATGTATTCCATGTTACTTCTATTAATCCTTAATCTCTTTAATTCTATGGTAGCTTTTCATGTTCTCTTTAATTCTATGGTAGCTTTTAATCCTAGGGCTTCCTTAAATTTATCCACTAATACAATATCCTTTGTGAAGTGCATATTGCAAAATATATCATTAAAAATTTCTTTAATCAACACATTCATAATAATGGCAAACAAATAAATACTTTAAATAGATCCTTTGGTGTACCCTTGATTACTATAAAGAAATTAACCAAGGAAAAACAAGATGAAATTCTTTGGTATCTGCTATATGTAGATGATATTGTATTGGTGGCTAAAGCTTGAGAAAATATTACTTCTAAGATAGAAAAGTAGAAACATGCTCTAAAATCAAAATGCTTAAAAATTAGTAGAAGAGAAAATATATGAAATGCAATTTCAATAAAATCATAAATAATGTTGAAATAGAAGTAACAATTAAAGGCCAAAAAATACCTCATTGCAAACAATTCAATTACCTAGGATAAATCATATAGTGAAAGTTAAAAAAATATAAAAAATAGGATTGATGGAGGATGGTCGAAATGGAGGCAAACTAGTATTTTATGCAATAAAAGAATCCCAATAAAACTAAAGGGACAATTTTACAAGATAATAATCAAGTCTATTATCTTATATGATGCTAAATGTTAGACTATACAAAGAGACATGAACAAAAAATCAATGTAGCAGATATGTAAAGCTTAGATGGATGTTGAATGTTACAAGGAAAGAAAAATTTTATAATATATACATTAAAGGAAGGCTTTGAGTGATTTCTATTTTAAATAAGCCAAATAAATCATAACTAATGTCTTAAATGGTTTGGGCATGTATAATAAGCGACAAGGCACCCCTACGCCCAACCATACGAATCACTCAGGTGTTACGCGCAATCCGGTCGAATTCCATGGACCTATAGTTATCTCATATACTAGTTCCTCTAGGAAGTGAAATGGCATTCAAAACATTCGTTGTCTTCCCAACTACACTTGTGATGCTCAAGGGTATGGTTTAACTGCAATTGAGGTATATGAATTTTTATTGTTTTATGTTTTGTGGATGTAATCGCCTACAACAAGAATAAAGGGTAGAGTAGATTGAAACTAATGTCTATTTCCTAGCTAGCCAAACACAAGTAACCACTTCACTTTCCTGGACACATCTTGAACACGTATAGCATTGCTAGGCTACCAAATGTTAAGCATTGCTAGGTTACCAAGTACTAGATGAATGCTCGAAGTGGTCATACTTGTGTTCATTAATTGCTGAAAATAAATTTCTTAATCAAATGTATTAAAGTAAAGAACAAGAAAGTAGAATGCATTAAAGAAAATATTAAGCTATTCTCAATGCTGCAACGATTGTCAAAAGAGTTCATTTTATTCCCATCACACTGGTGCACTAAGGTACATCAGTGCTCTAACAAAGAACTATGCACACTTAAGACTCCTTCTGCGGGCACTCAGAAAATATTTTAACTCTAAGGAAAAGAAAAGGCAAAAGCTTCACTACTCTACTTGAAAACTAAATTGAAAACTATTCCAAAACTGACTCAAAATAGGAGCCTAGGTGTGGTATTTATAAACTTGGGGAATATACCTCAACGTCGGATCCAGGCCCTAATGTTGCATACACAATGTCACAGCCCCGATGTCCCATACCCAATGTCGTGACTAACACAAACAGTGATTCATCATACCCCCACGACTGAATGAAAACTCGTCCTCGAGTGAAGAAGAGGAAGAACAAGTTCTTTACAATATAACATATTGGGTAGGTATGGGATTCTTGACTGACATGACAAACTGACTCAAATGAAACAAACATACAAACTTTGAGTGCCCAAGTGTGTGAAATTATAATTTTTACAACATTGGATGTTCATGAGAAGAGCAGTGAACACCTTGGAGAATATTGACATCCAACACCTCTTGGCAGTACGAGAATGAGAGAGATAGAGAAAAGATCCTTCAATCATGAATGGTCCTCATTGTGTGGTACTGCTGCATCATCCTTGATGAAGATAGTCTTGTTTCCATTCCATGCTTCCCACTACAATCACAACAAAATCATAAATTAGTATGCAATGTGTAACACATAACTGTTAATTACCTTATCTCGTTGGTGGTTACACTTGGCCAAGTTGTGATTATGGTAGATTGGTTTCTTTGATAATGTTAGTGGGAAGGCTAACAAATAGGGTAAAATAAATGAGGGGTCCATTAAATTTGAAAGAGTTCAATACAAGGAAATATTTGAAGAGGGAATAAGAATTCACAACAATGAAAAGAAGAATTCACTGAAAACTATTGTGAAGATGTGTACAATTGGATGTCATTGATGGGGTAAACAGAAAGAATTTGATTGTAAAAATGTCCAAGGATAAAGAGCTTAACTAATCCAACCAAAAGATGTGCAAGTGAATCCTCCCCAAAGCAGGCACAGGCCTTTTATGCCCTTGCATAACTTCAAACCAAAGAGTCTGTGGGCTCTGTAGATGATTAATGGTTACAAAAGGTTAAGTACAAAAACCGGTAAGTAACTAACTAAGAATTTCGACACATCAAACTAGGACATTGAACCAAAACATGAAATAGGCAGTGAGGTGGAACATGGAAAGCATAGATGGATAAGGGAGAGAGGGTGGAATGGAGTTCCTAATTACGGTCACATGAAGTACCTTGTGGATTTTGTGGTTAAATGACTTGATAGGATTCATCTTTAGTCCAAACCAAAACCAATCACTTTCAATGACTTTGCATCGACATTCTAATACCAATCCATACCTTGAGACACAAGAGTGCTCCCATAGAATAACCACCATTCCAAATTAGTGAAGAAGTAGGAAGTAAGGAAGGGCCTTAGTTAGAGGAGATAAGTCCCATAACTAGTGCTTTTAGCCCAATTATTCTGTCTAAGGGGTGTGCTTTGAATCTTCATCTTTTTCTCTCTTTTTTTCTTAATGATAACCACACCATGCGAGGACATATGCTTTTATTTTATCCAAGGGGTGTGCTTTGAATCCTCATCCCTTTTTTTCTTCTTGATGAGAACCATACCATGTAACGACTTATTCAACTTCCTTTATTGATTGGCACGGAATGGTAAGAAATTCATGGAAACACACATGCACCCAAGCAAACTGAAAAGTACAAAGAACATCGAATCCCCTTGAAGCGACACCCATTATTGGCAATCATTATTCGTATGGTTGAGTGTAGGGGTACCTCATCACTCATTATTGGCACTGTTGCCAAGGACTAAGTGTTTGTGTGCTAAGTAAAACATAGGATATCACTCACATCGTTGGGAGCTTAAACAAACCTTAGGGTTAATTACACAAAAATTTTATAACGGTTAAATAGCACACTGATAAGACATTATGTCTTCTTCTTCTTCTCACAAGAGCACTTCACCTAGGGATCATACAAAGAACAGTCGGTAATCAAAAACACATAATCTAAATCCATCGGTTCCTCAACAATATAGGTTGACATATACTCATCCCGATGAGTATATACCTAATTTTACTTTTATCCTCCATCAAGATGAACAGATGCGTTGGAGAGATTTGCAAGGTAACATAGTGTTACCTCCAAATCAATCAGTCCCTAACATGCTTCTCCATGCTTTGGCACATATTGGCATGACAGAATTATATGCTGAATACATTGTAGCATATTTTAACTCAAGGGATTACCATCCCACAGCTTTACAACGTATGAGGGACTCAAGGCAGGAGATCCAACATAAACTGTTGAAGGGCAAAGAGGTCTAACATGTCCTAAGTGAAACTAGAGATGGTGAACCACTTATAATCGGTTCTCTATCGAAAGATGTTCCCCCTCCTAATGAGAGTGAGGAGGTGGGGTATCAAAACCTACGCTCCACAATACATAACCCTGGTTCTGATACCCGTGAATGCCAGATGTTCACTAAGGAAACAACAACAAATGACAAGGACGGGCACTTAGATAGTCATCATGATCGGGGCCAAAGCCATACAAGGGAAGGTAAGAAACATCGTCATGGCGATGGTTCTCCTTCTTCTTCTCCTTCATCACATCACTCACCCTCTCCTTCCACATCAGGGCATAATCATAAAGAACATAACAGAGAGGATAAAGGTAAGGGAAATGAGAGACCTCGACAAGAGAGTCGAGAGAGAGGACAAGGGCATGAACGAAGGGAAAGTAGGGAACAATGAAGACATCATAGACGTCATGAAAGAGATGATCATGATGAACCCCTACTGGCCACCCGAAGCATGCTAAACATGACGAAGGCTGTAAGAATCCCAACAAGGCATTTAAAATATAGTCGGATCAAACGCTTAGACATGAACAACATCCCACGATTTGAAGGGGGATACAACGCTAATCCGTAGCATCATTTACAGGCATTCCACGATGCCTGTGCCTTGTAGAATATAGAAAATGAGTGGCAGAAACTAAAGTTGTTTCCCAAGACACTCATAAAGAAAGCAGGGAGTTGGTACCGGTCCTTAGAACCGGAAACCATCATGAGGTGGAGTACGATGTTAGAACTATTCGACAATAAATATCAAACGTACTCCAAAGTGTCTAATTTGCATAAGCAGATCCAAGGATGGAAGCAAGGTACTCATGAACCCTTGGATGCTGCCATGGGCTGCTACTATGCATTGTTACATCGTTGCCTGGGCCATGGTTAAGCACAGAGGGATCAACTTCGCCATATCGTAGATGGGCTAAGGCATGAAACTAGGAGAATCCTTAGGACTTATGCCCAAGGGAGATTATCAGAACTTAGATCCCATGAGATTCATCGCTTGTTGGAACAAGTAGCCAAAGAAGAAGGGGAGCTATGAAAAAGGGAAAGTGCAGAAGAATATAACCGTGATCCCTCTCTTCGAAAGAAGGGAGTGAGATTTTGCGATGAAGAGGATGAGTCACCAATCGAAGAGTTGGTGAACATAAAAACCTTGCCGCTTCAAAAGCTAACAACAGAAGTAGTGGCTAAGGTAGATGAAGTATGGAGCTCCTTAGACAGTAAAATTGAAACTGTCCTAAAGATTGTAGAGGATTCTAAGGAGGAATGAAGTAGTGACAAGAACAAAACAAAGTAGAGAGATTCAGGCCCTGCACGTGACAAGGGTAAGGGGAAAATAACTATCTCCAATGAGGTTGTGGATTCAGACATAGATGATGATGGTGGATGTGAGATCTACTACTATGACCATCCTAAAGGATGTTGTCCAATCATCTCACATCTACAAGAGTCTAGGGTGTATGCACTTAACTCGAGACTCAACAAACGGCAGACACCCCGTAGGTTACCTTATCCTGAAGGTAGTCCAAGACAATTCCACCAACCCTTGACTATCCAAGTGGAACTCCACCACAACCCATCAAACAACATCAGCAGTGGCAACACCCACAGTCATGGGGGATGCCACCCCCGAAACATCAATACCCTTGCTGGCAGCCGATCCCTCCACATGACCCTATGGGTTACACAACCCCACAACATCACTACCCAGTTCGGGAATATCACCAGACTTCCCCTCTGGGAAGGAATACTCCACATGTATACCATCCCCCAAATTCATCCGCACCTCTCATGCCAGTAGCTCCACCACCAACTGCTCCAACAATGCCAAGGGTATTTCCCACACAACCATGACAACCTAATGTCATGAGGGCTTCCAATCCTCAATTCTCAGTTGGTCCTAATAGTTTTATGCCGAAACGACCTTTCTTTAGAGCCAACAACCCAACTAAGCCCTCACCCTCACAAGTGGTTGAACATCTAAACACTGTCATACCAAATAAGATTTTGGGAACCCCTTCAAAAAAAAAGACGCACCCAATGCACACGGTTATGTTAACACATACCGTAATTGACTAGATTAAGGTAGGCCACCTTCCCAAGAAATTATCCAATCCTGGGAGTCCCCTAATTTACCTTCAAGTCACTGGGAATGAACCTCATAAGGCTCTTCTTGACTCAGGCTCTAGAGTCAACTTAATCTCGCAAGAATTGTATAAAGCCTGGAACCTGCCTCCACTCAAGAAGAGCAATATTCACTTAGAGCTAGCCGACCAGTCCATCACTGTTCCTTTGGGACAAGTTGAGGACATTGTTACCACCGTGGGTGGTTGGTCATACCCAGTCGATTTCTTGGTGATCCAAATAAATAATGACAAGGGGAATTTCCCCATAATAATGGGAAGGCCATGGCTGAGCACAATTGATGCATGCCTAGGAATCTGCAATCTTTCCCTGGAAATATCCAAGAAAAATACTGTTGGGAAGATTGAGAGGAAGAGAGTTCCATGCATCACATATGGTGACACAGGGTGTCATTGCATGCAGAAATCATGGGTGATGCGAAGTTTAACATTGCCTACATGTAATCAGTGTGCACAAGATATTGACATACAAAAGTGCCTATATGCAATAGCCACACAACAAGAAGACACCCAGTGGTTGATGGCTGATCTAAAGAGAAACTCAATAACATGCATGGAACTAACTGAGGGGATAACTAGTGCTTACATTGAAAGCACAGACGTACTAGAGCAAGTCCGTTGCCAACTTCCAGCCCTTAACTCTGAAAACATTAACTGGGAGAAGTTGGAGATTCCTAAGGAATTTAGACAAGATCCCCTAAACCTAAAACCATTGCCCACCAGTTTGGAATACATGACCCTTGAAAATGGAAAATTGGTAATTGTCAACACAAAACTTGTCACCAAGCAAAAGGAAAGCCTATTGAAGGTCATCAATAAATGGTCAAAAGCATTTTCCTGGTCATACCCTGAGATAATCAGAATAGACCCTAGGATATGCCAGCATAGGATTTACATGGACCCCTCCATGAAGCCTCAGAAGCAACCACAAAGGTAATTGAACCCGAAATTGAAACAAGTAGTGAAAGAAGAGATAGAATAGCTCCTCAAGGTCGGGTTCATATATCCCATTGCTGATAGTGAATGGGTTAGTCCTCTAGTAATCGTGCCTAAGAAAGGAGGCAAATGAAGGGTATGTATAGATTTTAGGCTACTGAACAGGGCAACATTTAAAGATCATTTCCTGTTGTCGTTCATCGACCAAGTCTTGGACACTATAGCGAGGCATCGCTATTATAGTTTTCTGGATGGGTATAGTGGATATAACCAAATACGAATAGCACCAGAAGATCAAGCCAAAACAACATTCACCAGTCCCTAGGGAACATTCGCATATAACCAAATGCCATTTGGCTTGTGCAATGCCCCCACCACATTCCAATGTTTAGTCCTAAGCATTTTTCAACAACAAATAGGAAACGGAGTGGAAGTCTTTATGGACGACTTCTCCACTTATGGGACAAGTTTTGATTAAGCCCTAGATCGGTTAGAGCAGGTGCTGAAACAATGCGTTGAAACCAATCTAAAGCTCAACTGGCAGAAAAGCCATTTGATGGTTCAAGAGGGCATAGTACTGGGGCATAAGATCTTGCAATTAGGAAAAGAGGTGGACCCCGAAAAATTAAAGGTTATCCAAGGAATCACTTGACAACCAAAAACGGTCAAAGATATTCAATCATTCCTTGGACACACTAGCTACTATAGGAGATTCATTGATAACTTCTCCAAGATTGCCAAATCATTGGTAGAACTAACGAAAAAAGATGCACCCTTCGAATGGACCAGGGAATGTGAGCGAGCATTCCAAACTCTAAAACAAAGGCTTGTGGAAACCCCTATTCTACAAGCCCCCTACTGGTCCAAACCATTTCATATCATGACAGATGCATCTAATTATGCCTTAGGAGCCATACTAACACAGTTAGATGAACAAAAACTTCCTTATTACATCCATTGTATGAGTAAGAGTATTGCTGGTGCACAACTCAACTACACCACCACCGAAAAGGAATTAATGGTTGTAGTGTTTACACTGGAAAAATTTAGGCACTATGTGTTGGGCTACAAAGTGTACATTCATATAGATCATAGTGCAATTCAATTCCTCATGAACAAGCCAATGGTTAGCCCTCGTATTATACGTTGGTTGGTAATCCTTCAAGAGTTTGATTTAACCATAGTAGACCAAAAGGGCACCGAGAACGTTGTTGCCGATCATTTATTTCGGTTGTGTTGGGACAACAAAGATGATGAATACGCCGTATCTGATCATTTTCCTGATGAAACCCTCTTTGTTGGTGTAATAAATAATCAACCCACGGGCACAAATTGGTATAGTAGCATCCTTACTTATCTCCTTTCCCAACAAACACCTCAGGGGTTGGACTTTAGGAAGAAACAACGGTTTCTTCATAAAACCAAGTACTTCATGGAAATCAAGGGACAAATCTATAAAGTCTATCCTGATGCTTGGTTCAATGGTGTGTGCCTAATGAGGATCAATTAAGGGTTCTCTAGGATGCTCATGAGGGTCCCTGTGGGGGCCACTATGCAGGGAGACGAATGGCCATTAAGATCCTACTTGCAAGGTATTACTGGCCAACGCTATTTCGAGATGCCCATCAATTTGTCCAATCCTATGAGCACTATCAAGGGGATGGTGGAATGACTACTAGAATGGAGGGTCCACAACAATGGATTCAACCCTTAGAACCCTTTATATTTGGGGAATTGATTTTATGGGGCCTATTACACCGATGTCCAATGGGAAGGCTTATATTATTGTTGCCATTGACTATTTAACCAAATGGGCTGAAGCAACTACTGTAACAAATTGTACATCTTCTACAGCTACAAAATTTGTACAACAACAAATCGTAAATAGGTTTGGTGTGCCATGTGCACTCATCTCTAACAATGGAACACATTTTACAGGTGTAACTTTTTACAAGTTGATGCAACACTTGAGGGTAGAACATAAATTGACCACACCTTATCACCCCCAAGCTAATGGCCAAGCCAAGCTCTCCAATCAGGAGATTATGAGAATATTAACGAGAACAATTAGCAAATCTAGGCGAGATTGGAGAACGAAACTGAATGATGCTCTCTGGGCATACCGCTCCACTTGGAAACTCCCTACAGGCTACTCTCCCTATGAGTTAGTGTACTGAAAACTCCCCAAACTTCCAATTCAAATGGAGCTTCGTACACTATCCATGGCATGTGACCTCCACCTTGATCTTGATCTAGCACAGAAACAACGATTGGCATCTCTACACGTGCTAGACAAGAATTGATTGGTTTCCCTGTCATCAAACGAGATATACAAGGCATACAACAAACACCGTCATGACTCAAAAATTCGGAAGGTTAAATACCAGCCCAGAGACAAGGTCCTTTACTAGAATCTCGCACATGTACCACAACGTATGAAGTTTCAAACATTGTGGGAAGGATCCTATATTATCCATACGACCTTTCCCTCAGGAGCCATGACCATATACAAGCCTGAAACCCCTGACAAAAGATTACTGGTCAATGTGCAATAAACTAAACCTTTCCATGCACCAAGAACAACCAGTACAACTCACACCTCTAGTAGCAGACAACCAAGCTCATTATTTGGATCTCTCCCTTTCCATTCAGTCATGGGGGAGATGGCCACCTATGCTAATCATTTGGGGCCCTCAGTTCTTTTTAAGTTTTTGTTTTACAACGTTTTTGTTTTACACATTTTTGTCTTACACGTTTTTGTTTTACACATTTTTTTCTTACACATTTTTGTTTTATAAATTCCTTTAACTTTTCTTATTTTTGTTTTACATCATCATTATACCTTTTCATTTTGTGTGTGTATGTGTGTGTGTCATCCACCCTATAATTTTGTCACCCAATAAGTGTTCTTCATGATGGTATGAACTGTTTTCATGTTGATTGCTAATGTTTGGTTTTTACCTTTAAGTCACAATGTTGATACTAAGGTATGTTCCTTTTGATATAGCAGGCAATGAGTTCACTTCATCCATACATCCACAGATTTCTATGGTCTCTCTCGGCTTGGAAATGTACAGTCCCTTTCATAATAAGAACTTTAACGAATCGGTGCTTGGGCATTTCTCAAACTAAAGAAGGACTCAAGGATTGAAAAGGGTGTGACTTCAAGGGAACTTGATGCATTTGTGTTGGCCATTCTCTTGGGTGCTTGGATGTTTTCTTCTTGAGTTTTCTTACCATTTCGACATTACTCAATCATCGGGAAGCTGAGTAAATAAAAATAACAAAGTCTTTGCATGGTGTGGTTCTCACGTATAAACACATAAAACAAAAACAAAAACAAAAAAAAAGTGAGAATTCAAAGCACACCCCTTAGACAAAATAATTCTTTGGGCTACAAGCACTGGTTATGGAACTAAAAATGTTCCCTCTAACTAAGGCCATTCTCGCTTCCCATTCTCTCCTCCTTGTTTCGTCGGATTGGTGGTGGCTCTTGGGTGAAGACATTCTTGTTGCTTCAAGAGGATGGTTTGGCCGAATGCATTAATGCGAAGTCACTAGAAGTGGTTTGTTTGGGGCTGGACTTGGAATGGGATCTGCTAAGTCACATTAATTATGAACTACATAAGAGGCTATACACCACCTTTTTTTTGGATTCCATTCCATTCTCTTCTCTCCACCCTTCTCTTCATTGTTCACCTCATTGCCGGTTGCATCATTAGTGTATATATTTTGGTTGATGCATTGTTTTCTTTTTGGGTAAATTCTTGTGGTTACGACTTTAACTCTTGCTCCAAATGACATTCCTAAAGCCTATAGAGTCTTTGAATGTGGGTTTATTTGGGCATTAAGGGCATGAGCTTGCTTTGGGAAGGACCCATTGACATTCCTATTTGGTGCACTGGTTAAATTCTTTCCCTTAACATTTTTGCAATTAGTTTTATTTTATTCATTTCCATCTTGACATCCCTTTCATCAATGCTATAGTTGTCTCTTTTTCTCTATCTTTTTTGTTCTTTTTCTTTCTCCATTCTATCGCTACCAGAGGTTCACGATTAGTCATGGGGGTACAGGGCCCAATTTTTTTGATTTTCTCCTAACCCCTACACCTTCGGTAGTCACCAATATTATATCTCTAGATCTATATCAGCCATACCACAACTCAGCCAATGGACGTTTCACCAAAGCAAGGTATCAACTATATTGAAATTCATTTACCCTTGCTAATACAAAGATTGTGTTGTGTGTGCAGATAGCAATCATACAACAACAGATTGGATCTGGAGGGAACACTTGGAATGGAGTGGTGCTGGAAGCAGCTATGCAAGGAGCAATATTGATAGCGCGCTTATGAATGGACAACAAAAGATGCAATCTTGGTGTTGGCAGCAGTAACACTTCTTTCTCTCTCTCTCTTTCTCAGTTGCCAAATGAGGCTTGATATCAATGTAATAAGGTGTTCACTCTTGTTGTCATGAACACCAGTTGTCTCTTGTCTTATAATGATGATCCATTTTCAAGTCATCCCATTAGTTCCATTTGAGTCAATAATCCCATACCTTCCCATTATTATTATAAGGAACTCGAGGATGAGTTTTCATTCAGTCATGGGGGTATGATGGGAAGCGATATCGCATGGGCCATGATATCGCGATGCACCGCCAAGTCTATAAATAAGAGGCGGCATTCCCTTGTTTCTCATCCTAGGCTTAGACCATAGTGAAACTCTGGCAGATTGATCACTCCAGAGATAGAATATTTTCCATGTGCCCGCAGTAGGAGTCCTAAAGTGAACGGACCTTTATTTGAGCAAACATTGTACCTGAACACAAGTTTGTGTACGGCAATAAAGA
>MNCI01006240.1:0-43089 GCA_015680685.1 Gnetum montanum
TCATCCTTATCACAACCAACATAATTACATAGAAATAAAAGAAAAATCAAGGAAATCAGTTCTAAGATTGAGTAAGATAAATAACTAACAAAATAATGCCTTATGGATTTGATTAGAGACTCAAGTAGCTAGACAACCATACACATGGAATAGTTGCAAATAAAAGTTACCTAAATAAATACCAATAAAATACAACTAGATAGTAAATAATAATACTAATAATCATAATAAAGATCTAACAAATATTATTCAATTAATTGAAATTTCACCACTACCCATTAACCAAACAAATCAAATAAACAAATTGTATTTACCACGCTATGCTTCCCACATAAGGACTTAGCACATTACCATGATATGCTTCATGTGTGGTCATTGCAAATTGTTAATGTTACTAAAAAATCAAATCTAATGTTAAATGATTAAATGTCAACCTAAAAAATCAATAAATTGCGAGATAATGGAGAAATGAAGCTAAAGTAATCAAAGATAAAAAATAAAAATTGTTAAATCTCTTAATGTTAAATTAAACCAAGACTAAAATGTATATTCTAATGAAAATTTCAAAATGTAAAAAAATTCCAAATATGGAACTTAAGCTCCTATAGGTCAATCTAAGCTCCTAAAAATGCTAGAATGTCATCAATTACTATTTCATGTTTTAAGACATTCCAAGAAGTCCTAGAAGTGCCATTTTTAATCATTTTCTTAATTTTTCAATTTCCAAAAGTCAGGGATCACTTTATAAAAGTTGCTCAATTTTTCATCACAGATTCATCATAACTTGTATCATGGTTGTGAAATGGGGTCACAATGAAATGGGAAGGTATATTTAAGATCCACTCTAGCATGCTGGTCAACAATGTCTTTTGGGCCATGAATGTCCAACATTGTTTTAGGGGTCAAAATGTGGAAAATGAATTGAAACCCTAGTTCTATGGTTGACATTTTGGTAGAATTTGGAATAAAGAAAAAACATGGTCAAAATGTGATCAAACTTGATCAAAACATTGACTAACTTTTCATGCATGAATCTAGATTTCATAATTGATAAGATTATAAAAAATAATGGTAAAATACTTAGATATGAGAATTTAGGTAATTTGATAAACAATTATTAAGCAAATGGAATAGGAAAAAATATATGAGCATAACAAAAAAATAACTAAAAATCATACTAGATGTAAACACCAAAATTACCCCACCTAAAAATGAGAGCATTGCACAAAATGATTTTCATGTGGCTTCAATCTCCCAAATAGGCTCAACTCCTAGGCAAAACTTGTAGGTTAATGATGAGATCTAAGCAAGATCTAAAATGAGATCTGGAATTATGATTTATACTAAGTTCTCATTGAAAGTGCAAATCTAGATCTAGCTTCATCTCCAAACTAGCAAAGTCTCCTTCTTTGGCTCTATCACCTAGATGTCAGCTATGCAATTAGTTGATCTCTCATAGAATAGTTGCTAGGTATATATTTATTTACAAGGGTTTGGTGCCATTGGGTCAATGGAGATCTTATGGTAAAAAAATAAATTAAAAAGAAATTCTAATTCTAAAATTATTTTTAAATACTTTTCTAACATTGGTTAGTATCCAGTGTTGGTCTATTCAGCATCTCCTATAAGAAAATAGCTATGTTTCAACCCATTCTTCTAGTTATGTTTGAGTCCAACCTATTAATAAAGTCCAATGTAAAAAACATAAGCAATAAAAAGGCTATTATGAAACCCTCTAAAACATCATCTAAAAAAATTAAAAATTAAAAATAAAATATAAAAATATAATTTTACCAAAAAATATAAATTATCCAAACAAAGTGTACCAAAACCAAAGTAATACCCCATGTGCCAATGACACATGCACTTCCTAGTATCTACTAATCCAAAATTCTAACAAAAGGTTACTATACATATGATAAAATTAAAGGAAAAATTCAAAAATGTAAAATATATAAAAATATATAGAAAATATTAAAAATAATAAAAAAGAAAATAAAACTAAGAAAAGGAAAATAAAACATTAATATATATTATAAGAAAAGAGGCATTTAAAAAGAGGATAGTAATACCCTAGTAGTATGGATCTTGGTTTGGTAACCTAGGTCAAGAGTTTGATTCTACTAGGTAGCATTGAGTTATAAACTTCTATAAATCTTAGGATGTACCTATGTTTCAACTATTTCAAGTTCCAACACACCCAAAAAGAGGATAACAAAGCACATAGCTCAAACCACAAAAAGCATAGGCAACTAAAAGAAAAGGTTAATAAAGTATAAGACATAGGTTAGTAAACAAGACATCATGGATTCAAATGACCAAGCAATAAGAGTATCTAAGATAAGGGTGTTACACTAAGATTTTTGACTTTTTTACTTCTATAAGAAAGACCTTACCTAGATTTACTAGAAGGAAACAATTATTACCATTACTCATGTAGGTGTTAGGTAATGATTCCCTATGTTTCACTATTAGGTGGTAACACTTTGGTCTGAGGTTAGGTGCACTCTTGGATTGGGAAATGAACCCAAGAGTATAAGCTAATGAGAGTATCTACAAGAGCACACCCAAGAGGAATGGGAAGAGGACCCACCACAAAAAGAAGTGAAAGCAATGGTTATTGGTTACCTACCCTTACCAGAAAACGTATCTCTTTCTTAGATGAAAGAACTACCTTTCTTTAGCACTTTTAACTAGTCACATCTTGGCATGTGCTAGCCTAGGTATAATGGCTAGGTAGGTGGTTATCCACTAGTGTAATTGGGATGGAAATATATCTAGAAAATAAGCTAAAAATTCTTGCAATCACCGCTACAATATCTCACATATTTAAAATATGTAGTAAGTAGTTTTTTCCTATTGCTCTCCATGCTTGGAAATAGACATCTAGAATTTATAATAACTTTCAACTAATCATTAATGAAACCATTCTTGATATATAACTTGCTTTGTCTACTTCTTTTCTTTGCATTTGGAAATGTTTTCAACTATTTGTTCTATACTCTATTTGGAAGCTTCGATGTGTAGATATTTTCTAGTAACAGGAGCATAACTATGGCATCTCTTTAGAAGTTAAATACCAACTACTTTAAAATGTTGCTTTTCAACTACAACTTCAAATAAAAAATTCTCCAAGTGAAAGTTGAATAATTCATTTATTTTCTATATTATTAATTTCTTTTTTATTTTACTAGCTCAAGGATGGAAAGTTTTTTTGCTTTTGTTGTTATTTGTTCTTTAATTGTGATTGGTGTATTATTTTATGTTTAGAGAAAGTTTTCTCCATTTTTTTTACAAGTAATCCTTGAGTAAGATTGAAAACTGTAAAGGAGCTTTTAAATAAGGGCAAGGCACAATCCTTTTCTTACCCAATACGATTTTCAGAATTGGTTGTAATGATGAAAACTTAAAAAAGCATTTCAAAACCATTAGGCTTTTTCTTTAGACTCTCTTCGATTATATAATGTACTTTAAATTTTTTAAATATTATTAGTCATTTTTTTAAAACCTAAATTTTTTAAAAATCAAAAACAGGGTAAATCCACCTCTATGAAAGTTAACCTTTTCGTTTTATTTTGTGTATTTTTTTAAAAAGTTAGATAGCGGGTCAAAACACTAACATGGCATCGAAAATTTATTGAATAAATAAAACAACCGGTTCGAAAAGACTTTTCTAACGACTTTTTTTTTCGTTACGAATCCGACCCTATAAAAGTAACCGGCACCGTTTGATTTCTTGGATAGCGAAAGCTCCACTTCACTCGCACACAGACTAAGCTGCTCTAACTGACACCGAAATTCGTCATAATCTACCGTTCTTGTACTTCCAAATTTCTATCATCTACCGTTTCTTGTGCTTCCGAATTTCTTTCATCTACCGTTTCATCTTCCGTTTTCGTTTCCGCCATTTCTCCATACGCTTTGGTTACATTTGATCGGCCACAGTCCGCAGGTGCCGCCATTGCAAATAACAGCGGTTTGATGGTGGGGAACGTTTATGTGAAGGTTGCATGGGGTAGGAACATAACAATGGAAGATTAAATCAAGGTTGGATAGGCCATCGTAATCAGGATTCAGCTATAAAATCAAGATTCAGCTATTAATCTCTCTCGGATTCATGCCGGGCTTCATCAACGCAGCAGGGCTTTACCAGAATCAGGCCCATCGGTATTAGGTGCTTCAGGTTTTTGTTCAGGTCATGGAACGATGAAATGTTTTGTTTATTTTAGTTCTTGGGATGTTATTATGAGATAGATTGATTAGTCTTTGACCTTTGTTAGAATTCTTCATGCGTTGGTAAAAATTCATGTGTTTCGGCTTTACTTTCAAAATGGACAATTTGTACAAGGATAACTATGTGAATTCAATCGAATTTTTGACATATCTACTTAATTTTATGTATAGAATTTTAAAACTAAAACCGGATTTACCTTATTTTGCATCGTAGCCGTTCTTTTTAGAGATGTTTTTAATTAAAAAAATTTAAGATTTCATGGGGTTTCCATTAATATAATATCATGTTAATATATCAAATTTACCTCTACATTTTGGCAAGTTTAGCAAGAAGATATAGGCCTTAAATTAAATTCAAGTTCTACTTATAATGTCTAAATAGATGGGCAAACTGAAAGAGTATATCAGGGATGAGAAATCATACTCCAAAACTATGTACTTCAATTTCTTGTTAGCATTCCTGTTGCAGTTACCTCCATTGTTGTTGTTGTTGTTCCAGTTTGTGGCAATGATTGTTGAACCTTGGTGCTCTGATCATGGCTTGGATTCTGTTCTTGGATGATTCCATGTATGATTAGCTTGATGAATAGAAGTTTCTGCACACAAGTAGGGGTAGATTTTACCGAATTTGGATGCCAAGCTACAGTAACTCTCTCTCTCTGCGTGCGTGCAGTGGAGATTTGGTTGAATCCTGGAAGGAATGGGCTGGTGCAGGTTGCTTTTATAGTATGGGAAAGGTACCATTAAAAAGACGTTTTAAAATTAGTCTTTTATATAATAAATTTTATTTTGCAATTTTATCCAGGCTATTTGAAAAAAACTTAAATTAGGAAACTCTGGGCTGTAGCATGATCCTACTAGTTTAGTGATACAAGAAGGTAAATGTGATCCATTACAAGAACTATGCAAACTATGTTAATATTTTAACCCCTTTCAACAAAAAACTTTTCCTACAACTGAATTTATGTTTATCTTTTTCCTTTTCAAAAAATTGTATATCACTTAAGTTTTGATATTGGCTGGCCAAATCCATCCTAAGCTGACATAAAATTAAATTGGATCAACTTTTTTCTTATTTGAAGTGATGCTTTCATTAGTGTGCTTTGAAGTTAAGAAAGAGACAAGGGTATTAAAGCTTAGGTTTAAAACTTTCATTTATGAAGCTTTCATGAAAATTGACATAATATAATGATTATTTTGTTAAATTTTTTGTGGAAAAACTCATGGGATTTAAGCGCAAAAAAATAAAAAAATAAAAAAGAAGAAGAAAGAATTAGTTCCTACTTTTAGCCTTTTGGAATTGGTTAGAGTTGGGGACATGGGACGTACAATATTTTTTAAATAATATTTACCTTTAAGATATGTACTCAGATTAAAACTTTCAAACTTATTATTGCTCCCTAGAATTTAACCCATAACTTAAAGTTACCAAATTAAGAGCCTTACCAATAGGTTAAAACCTCATTGTAAAATAAAATTAGAGTAATTTCACTTAACAAATGGGAAAAGGATATTCTTTTGTTAGCTCATGAGTTTAAATCTCTCATAAGGTACGTATGGTAGTTACTGTTATGTTTCACCATTTGCCCATAACTTAACATTACCTACTAGAACTAAGGTTGATGGGAGAGAGGGGAAAAAGTACTTGAATGTAATAATACTGCTCTACAGAAGTACTACCCCACATGACCTTTGAGTTCTAAAGTTTTCAAATATTCTAGAATGGACTAAAAATGGGCTGCATCTCAATACATACATATACACAAAAGAGTATAGAGAGCACTAGCACTCACATAAAGAGAGCTAAGACACACCCCTCTCCCACATGTATCTAACCCTATACCCCATTATCCATATAGTAGGGATAATGTCAAAGCTAATGGCTAAAGCCCCAATAGCCTACATATTTTTGTGACGTAATCTTCATATTTCTTTTAGCTTCCATTCTAAAATGGAAGCAACCTTCGAACCACTAATAAGGCATACTCTCTATACTCTTTTTAGTTTAAAAGAAGCAATATTCTTAAAACTTCAATCTTTGTTCATATACTTCCCAATTGTTGAGAGTAAAGTAGGTATCATGAGTATCAAATAACTCAAAGCCCATCCAACAATTATAGATAAGAAGGCTCAATGACTAGTGATGAGCAGTAGGGTATTCCAACACTCTACTATACAAGTCATGAGCACACATGCACAACTAGATCATAATTCATGGATGGACAATGTAAGTATGCTAGAAGTTGATAATCGATTCATGATCATTGTCTTCCCACTGTGAGTTAGTGAAGTCCAAGTGTATGGTTTAACTCTAAGTGAGGCATATGATATCTAGATGTTGTTGGTTGATGTTACTTCTAAGTGCAAACATATTGAAAATGAGAATTAATTCTAAGTTTAAGTGATAATAGAAATGCAAATCTACTATATCCTATGATGATGAGCAATTGTTCTTGGCTTGCCATACAAGTCTTGGGCTCATGTAATTGTTATTGGATTATCATGTATTATTCTATTGGAAAAACGAAGCAATAACACTACTAGGATTACCAAATGATTACACCTATAGGCTTGAAACCAATTGTACTCCTTCCACCTTACTAGTAAATGTGAAAAGTAAATTATTTTAGAAATGTAAACAACTATACTAAAGTAAGCATATTAAAGAAATTACAATTAAACTAAGTAAAGAAATTAGATAAGTAAAAAAAAGAAA
Source organism: Gnetum montanum (assembly GCA_015680685.1). Lineage (NCBI taxonomy): Eukaryota > Viridiplantae > Streptophyta > Gnetopsida > Gnetales > Gnetaceae > Gnetum > Gnetum montanum. The sequence continues at coordinate 6,950 of MNCI01006240.1, forward strand.
CTAATTGAATGCTGCAATGATGGAAAACAATCTCGATCTTTATTACCATTCATGAATTGTGCCCAAGTACAATCCACTCAAATAAAATTCTTTTCAACTATTCAATACCACATTGGAGGCATTCACTCTATTGCTAAGTGTAAAATATGAAAACAAACTACTTTTCCCTAAGACTTGAAATGAAAATTTATTGGTGCAATCAAGTGTTGATATTTATAAGGGTGACTAAGACCCATTACATCACATCAACAATGACATATGTAGAGCTACAATGTTGTAGATACGATATTGTAAATGTGATATCATAGATATGATATTGTGGCTCATCAAAAATAGGTTTTATCATACCCCCACAACTAATAAGAAACTTTTCCTTAAGTTAAATCAAAAGGAGGATAGAATTCCTTACAAAATTAAGAGGTATACTCAAACTATGACATAATGAATTATTTACATGACTACTTGACTCTGAATGCCTCATTGTGGTTGAAGTGATGTTTTATAAAATCATCATGCATAGCATGATGGATACAATTGACAGTAAACAAAACAAAATAAAATAGAATGAAAGATCTTGAGGCAGTCTTCAATTTCCTGATAGTGGTGGCTCCTCCATCAGCTTCTATTCCTTGTCATTGGGCTTTTGGAATTAGTAATGGTTAAGAAATACCCGAAGCTTCTTTTCCTTTAACCTAGGATCATGTACTATCCATGCAAATTCTGCAATGTTTAATGACATTACTATTTCTCATTGGCATTGTAGCTATAGAAACATCTTATTTGCTTTAACATACCAAGCCACAAATTGCCTTCTTTCTTCTTCAAATTCTTTGGTCACCTTTCACAATTCTTGATAATTAGTCATTTGATGGATTAGGTTTGCTGGTATGTCCTTATAACCTTGGTAGCTAGCTTTTAATATTTCTAATTTAAATTTTGCAACATGCAGTTTCTTTAGACATATTTTCTATCTACAAACTCCTTTTTGTATAATGTACACATGGTAGCTACCTATTTCTCTAGCTTGTTTTTTGGTCTACCTTCTATTAACACGGCTAGATTAGCATACTAAAGATTCACTAATCTCATGCACTCTATGAGATCCTTAATCTATACGTCTTTATTCTTCACTTTAGCTTCGTGGACATGGGTGATGCTATCTAGAATTGGCTACTAGTGTTGTGTCTATGTTGTGATTGAACTAATTTTTGGCTTTGGCCATCTAGAGTTCTTTTATAATAATTTGTTTATACATGTCCACCTAGTCTATAAAGTGTTCCTTGAACCTTTCATGCTTCTCAACCTCATTCAGAAATGCATTGATATCAATAGCTAATTTTTGTCTAATAGTGCAAACTTCTTCCATTGAAAAGGTTTAGTTCTCTTTGGCCAACTTGTTCATGTTTTAGTTGACTTTGATAAATTATCCCTCCAGTTAATGAATGTTTTCTTTGAGAAGATTTTTCTACTTGTTAATATCTATCAACTGTGTACTATTAGTAGCAAGTTTCTTATTCTCTTCTTCTAAGGAAGTGTTGGCTTTAACATGCACATATGTTTGTGCTTATACCATAGATGTATTCCACATAACCTTCTTCTTCTCTATCTCTACTTGAATATTTCTTACTATGAGCTACCTTGCTTGTTTTATTCTAAATGGATCTAACTAGCCTAGGGATATATATTGTGCACGGTCTCTTTTTTCTACTTTTAAAGTTGCTAACTCAGCTTGCAACCTCTAGACTTCATTCTTTGCATGCTTTGCCCTTAGTTCCACCATGACTAGCTTTTCCTTTGTTGCAATTAGATTGGATTGAACTACAGTGTTATCGCTATGAATATCAAAGAGATTTTACATAACTTGTCCTATCTATAGCAGTCAATCAAGGACATCTTCATGTTTTGCTAGAGTCATAGATGTTCCAAGTAGCATTTTGACATCTCTTGCTATTGTAATATTTTCCAGTGGCATAATGGAAACATTAAAGGATTCCTCGATGTGATCATTGATTACTTCTATTGATCCTACTAGATCTTGGTGTTGCATTATCACCACTATGGCTCCTTCTCTAGTTTCTAGCATAACTTAGAAAGATGAAGCATTTCTAGAGATATTTTTGCCTAGTCATTGCTCTCTCCTACCTAAAGAGATCCCTGACCACTAGTAGGTCCTAATGATACCATAGGCCTTATGGAGTTATCCTTGACTTAGTCCAAAGTAGAACCTTTTCTTGCTCCCCAACTTATGGTTTCTGCAATTTGCTGCAAGTGACTCAAGAAAGGCCTATAGACTTATTTGTAGGTGGAGTACTCTATCTAGGTCTATCACCAGTAAGCATTGATCCACTAGATCTTGCTTCTTGTTGTTTAGTTATTGGAATGTTTCTTAGTGACATGGATCTTGCTACTCCCTCAATGCCTACTAGCTTCTCTAGATGATCCTTCTTTGGTGGCATTAGTTTGAGCATCTCAACATAGGATACATTCTAGGCTTTCCTTAGAACATCATTTGTGTATCCTAGAATTCCTCTTGCTTGCACAACTTTCTAATGAGGTGAGGAAATGGCAGTGTAAGTCTCCTTGCCTTCTTCTCTTCAAATCTCCTCTGTATCTCTAGAAATAGGAGATGTGCTATGTAAGAATTGAATTTTCCCATAAGAATTGCACTTCCTTTAGTAGCATAGGTGAAAATCCTATTAAGTCTTTTGGTAGGAAAAAAAGTGGTAATTTTCAATCCTAAAGTAAATCTTTTTTTCCAGCAATTAATTTACTATAGTCCTTATCCTCTTTTCCATATGTCTTTTGCATCCATAGCTTCTTTGCATCAATGTCAGATCTAGTGGATATCTACACAATATTTGGTTTGAAATTTGTAATATTAAGTATCTTTGTAATTTATTCAACTAAGTATGATATTGAGACTCCTTTAATCTTAACAATTGCATCATTCAGTTTATTCTTCTAGAATTCATATACTTCTCTAAGGTATACCATTCACCATTACTTGATAGATTTGGTCATAGAGGAGAGGCCTGGAGTTGGATTTGGATGTCTGCATGAGCAAACTTCATGAATGATCCAAAATTTAGTTCCACAATTATTGTGGACATGATGGACTTCTCTTGGATAGCTTGGAGGCATTCCACAAATAGTGTGAGATGGTGTCCTTGCTTAACAACTAGTGGTACTTCAACCTCAGCTTGCATAGATTATTTAGTGTTAGGGATTTATTGGTAAATTCTAAAAAAAATTTCTTCCTACTCCACTTGTGACATTTATTCTCTAGTTTATCCTTTTCGTTGATTCCTTGGTGTTTTACTTCCATGTTGTGAAGGTCCTTCTATTGTGGGTCTTTTAGGAGCCATCTAGAATCATCAAATATTTTCTTAAGCTTATGTAAGGATTTAAATAGATCTCTATGAGTTCATATTCCTTTCTCAAATCCTTGGTTTTGTTTAACTATTTTCTCTTATAATTACCTATGGCTCTTACTATGATTGCAAAGTTGGAGAAATTCAAAAAGAAATCCTTGTTTTACTTATTCCTTTAATTATTAAGACTTTTCATAGTTATCCTTTCTTATCTATTGTATTATTAGATGGTTAGTGATGAGCAGCGAGGTACCCCAATGCTCAAGCATACGAATCACAAGTGTTCATGCATGATCCAATCAAATTCTATGGATGGGACTAGTTGTGGAATCTAGATTGTTATTCTTTGATTGCACTTCGCTATCTTTCCACTTGGACTAGTGGTATCTTTATCACATATGGTTTAGTCCAAAGTGAGGCATATGATGTGGTCTAATTTCTATGCTACTCTTGATGATGATAAAGATATAAATTAATTAAACTAATAAATGATGTAAAACAAGATCTAAACTAGCCTAACACAAGTAATTGCCCCACTTTCCTAGACACATCTTGAACACATATAGCTCTACTAGGCTACCAAATGTTAAGCATTGCTGGGTTACCAAGTACTATATGTATGCTCAAAGTGGTTGTGCTTGTGTTCATTAACAACAAGAAATAAATTACTTAATTCAAATGCATTTAAGTAGAAAGAATGAAAATAAAGTGCATTCAAGGAAATAGTAATCTATTCTCAGTGCTGCAAGGATTGTCAAAAGAGTTTATTTTATTCCCATCACACTACTGCACTTAGGTACATCAGTGTTTGAACAAAGAACTGTACACACCTAGACTCCTTCTGTGGGTACTTAGAAAATATTCTAACTCTAAGAAAAATAAATTGCAAGAGCTTCACTACTCTAACTAAAAATTAAATTTAAAACTGACTCAAAACAAAAGCCCAAGCATTGTATTTATAGGACAAAGTATATACCTTGACGTTGGGTACCCAATGTTGCATCCAGGCCGTGACATCGCATATGCAATGTTGTGGCCCCAACATCACGTAGCCAACATCGAAGTAGATATAAGATAGTGATTCATCATATGTCAAGGCTCTGATGTCAAGATAGGCAAATCATGATCCATCATACCCCCATGACTGAATAAAAACTTATCCTTGAGCTTAAAATAATGAGGAACAAGTTTCTTACAAAATATTATGTAGGTATGGGATTATTGACTAACATTCAAACTAACTTAAGTGGAATAGAGAGACGTTGAGTGCCTAAGTGTACCAAGTTGCAAGCTTTACAAAATTTGGTGTTCATGATAAGAGAAATGAAAACCCTAGAAAAAAAACTAACATCCAACACCTCTTGGTAGCTAAAGAGAGAGATAGAAGATCAAACGATCATGAATGGTCCTCATCACAAGGCACTGCTGCATCATCCTTGGTGAAGATAGTCTTGCCTCTAGTCAATGCTTTCCACTATAGTCACAATAGAATCATGAATTAGTATGTAATGTGTAACACATAGCTATTAAGTACCTTGTCTCATTGGTGGTTACACTCAGCTAGGTTGTGATTGTGGTAGATTTATTTCTTTAGGAGTGTTAGTGGGAAGGTTGAAAAATAGGGTAAAATAGAAAGTAGTCCATTAAAGTTGAAAAATTTTGACATAAGAAAATATTTGAAGAAGGTGTAAGAATTCATAATAATAAAAAAGAAAGTTGACCAAAAAATGTTGTGAAGATGTGCACAATTGGATGTCATTGATAGGATAAATAAAAGGATTTGATTGTAAGAGTGTCTAAGGGTAAAGAACTTAATTGATGCAACCAAAAGATATGCAAGTGGATTCTCCCCAAAGTAGGCATAGGACTTTTATGCCCTTGCATAACTTCAAACCAAAGAGTCCATGGGCTCCATGGATGATTAATGGTTACAAAAGGTTAAGTACAAAAACTTGGAAGAGACTAACTAAGAATTATGACATATCAAACCAGAACATTGAACAAGGACATGCAACCTATAGTGAGGTGAGACGTGGAAAGCATAGATGGATGAGAGAAAGTGGAATGGAGTTCTTGATTAAGGTAACATGAAGTCTCTTATGGATTTTGTGGTTAAATAACTTGATAGGATCCATCCTTAGTCCAAACCAAAACCAACCATGTTCAGTGACTTACATCAACATTCTAAGACTAGTCCATCCTCTCAGAGACAAGAATGCTTGCACAAAACAACCACCATTCTTTATTAGAGAAGAAAAAAGAAGTAGGAACTGAGGAAGGGCCTTATTTATAGGGGATGAGTCCCATAACTAGTGCTTGTAGTCCATTTATTTTTTTCTAAGGGATGTGCCTTAAATTCCCATTGTTTTTTCTCTTTGAAATGGGAACCATACCATGCAAAGATACATGCATTTATTATGTCCAAAGGATGTGCTTTGAATTATCATCATTTTTTTATGAGAACCACACCATGCAAGGACTTATTCAACTTTCTTTTATTGGTTGACATAGAATAGTAAGAAATCCATGAAAACACAGATGCACCCAGGCAAATAGAAAGGCACAAAGAGTAATGGATCCCCTTGAAGCCACACCCTATTCAAACCTTCAAATCCTTTCAAATTCTAAAAACTGCCAAAGTCACAAATTCGTTAAATTTTGATTAATGAAAAAGGGATTGCACATTTCTAGAACATGAAAAATAATAGAGTTTGTGGATGGGTGGATGCCATGGACTCAGTACCTATTTCAGGAAAAGAAACCATGTCCTAATCATCTATAATGAAATTCAAAGCTAGAAATCAAACACCTACAATCAAATAATAGAAATAGTACATATGACCATCAATCAACGCATTACCACTGTACCTAGCTCTTATTAACAAAAAGTTTGAAAATTACATCCGAATAAAAGAAAATATAAAATAAGGTGTAAAATATTCAAAAAATAGCAATTGTACTAAGAATGGTGTAAAAAAAAATGTAAAAAGATTAATAAGATGAAAACAAAAACATGTAAAATAAAGAATGTGTAAAACAAAAAGTTGTAAAATAAGAAGATGAAAAACACTTAAGAATATTAAAGACTAGAATGAGGGGTAACTTCCACGACTAAACATTTGGCCATGACAAGGATTAATAAGTGGATAATTGGGATCCATGCATGTATGAAACATTGATAGTCATTCATGCCCTAGCCATTAGCTATCTATTGGTTGTGCAGTGGTTGGGTAGAAAAAATCATCGATCAGACACTTTGTTGTTAAATGTATGGTGGGTCATGGTATGAGGTTTTTGAACATTAAGAATGGCTAGATGATGGGACACGATATCACATGGGCCACGATATTGTGTACACGATATCACATCTATCCCTGTGATATCGCGTATGTGATATCGCAGCCCATCGCCTTGTCTATATATAAGAGGTGGCTTTCCCTTGTAAGATCTAGATCTAGACCCTTAGCAAAACTTTGGTAGTTTTACCATTCTAGAGATAGAATAATTTCCATGTGCCCATAGTAGGAGTCTCAAAGTGAATGGATCTTTATTCGAGAAAATTGTACCTGAGCACACATTTGTGTAGGGAAATAAAGATGAACTTTCTAATAAACCTTGCAATGCATGGACTAAGCGAAATAGGATTTAATTAATGTTAAATTTTTAAATTATTTCTTAGATAATTAATCTCTCTCAACTCTCAACTCCTAGTTAAGTGCATTCAGTATGACCACTTCGAGCATGTGTGCTACGCTTGGTAACCCAGTAACGAATAGCGTTTGGTACTCCCAGTAGCATTGCACTAGTTCAGGGTGTGTATGGCAAGTGGGAATGGATACTAGTGCTAGGAAAATTAAAGATTAGTTAGTAAAATTTAGTTACTTAGTATCTTCACCCTTTCTCCTCTTAGCATAGGGGATAAAAAGATAAAATACATAAAGATCACATACCTCAGACTTACTTAACCATACAACCGTGACAATACAAGTAAGTTTGGGAGGATAATGATTGATTAACCTTAAGTGTTCCATAAGGTGCATAAGCACTTAGTCCTTGGAGTTTGACTGGATCATGTGTGAAACACTCGTATTTGTATGGTTGAGTGTAGGGGTACCTCGCCACTCATCATTGGTGCCGTTGCTGAGGACTTAGTTATTTGTGCGCTAAGTAGAACATAGGAAATTATTCACATCATTAAGAGCTAAAATGAACCCTTAGGGTTAATCAAGAAAAAACATAAGATAATGGTAAACAACACACCGAATAAGAAAAACATGTCTTCTTCTCCACACAAAAGCACTTCACCGCCTAGGACCAACACTAGAGATAGTTGGTGGCACCATGCACATAATCAAAATCTACTAGTTCCTCAATAATTTAGTGTGGTATATGTTCATCATGATGAATATATACTTGAATTTACCTTTATCTTCCATCAAGATGAACAAGTGCATTGGAGAGACTTGGAGGGTAACATAGTGTTGCCTCCAGATAGAGTCATCCCCAACATGCTCCTTTTTTTCCTTGCACAAATTGACATGTCACAATTATACACTGAGTACATTGCATGTGATTACAATGTAAGGGACTACCATCCCATAGAAGCGCAATGTCAACGAGACTTGTGGTAGGAAAGTTACCACACATCGTTTAAGGGCAAAGGACCCCATAATGCTTCACCCATCATAACAGAAATTAACAGGTTCTTCACAAAAAGATGTTCCCCCTTCTAATGATAGTGAGGAGGTGGTGTATCAAAACCTTTGCTCCACGATACACAACCCTGGTTTTGATTCACACAAACACCAAGTGTTCAATGAGGAAACACAAACACAAGATAAGGGGAAGAATTCTGATTGTCCTCACAATTGGGGTTGAGATCACCCAAGGGAAGGTAAGAAACATTGTCATGGTGATGGTTCACCTTCCTCTTCCTCTTCATTGCAACATTCAACCTCTCCTTTAACATTGGGACACAGTCATCAGGAACCTCATCTTGAGGACAAGGGTAAGAAAAATGAGAAACCTTAACAAGAGAGTCGAGAGTGAGGACGAGGGCACTCTAGGGAATCAAGGCATGGAAGAAGGGAAAGTAGGGAACCATGTAGATATCACAGATGCCATGAAAGAAATGACCATGAAAAACCCCTACTTGCAACCTGAAGCATGTTAGACATCATGGAGGCTGTTAGAATACCTACAAGGCACCAAAAGATAGCCGGATGAAGAGACTAGACACGAATAATATTCCATGATTTGAGGGGGGATACAACGCTAATCAGCAGAATCACTTACATGCACATCATGATGCCTGTGCCTTGAAGAACATTGAAAAAAAGTGGCAAAAGTTAAAGTTGTTTCCAAGGACACTTATAAAAGAAGCGGAAAGCTAGTACCAGTCCTTAGAACCAGAATCCATTCGAAGGTGGAGTACGATGTTAGAACTATTTAATAATAAATATCAAATGTACTCCTGAGTGTCCAACTTGTGAAAGAAGATCCAAGGATGGAAGCAGGGTAATCATGAACCCTTGGATGCTACCATGGGCTGATATTATGCATTGCTACATCATTGCCTGAGCCATGGTTATGCACAATGGGATGAACTACACCATCTTGTAGATGGGCTATGACATGAAACCTAGAGAACCCTTGGGACATATGCCCAAGGGAGATTATCTAAAATTAGGTCCCATGAGGTTCATAGATTGTTGGAGAAAGTAGCTAAGGAAGAAGGAGAGCTACGTAAGAGAGAAAGTGTAGAAGAGTATAACCATGATCCTTCCCTCTAAAAGAGGGGAGTGAGATTCTGTGAGGAGGAGGATGAGTCACCACTCAAAGTGTTGGTGAGTAGGAAAGCCTTGCCACTTCAGAAATTAACAATAGAAGTGTCAGCTAAGGTAGATCAAATGTGGGACTCCTTAGATAGTAGATTTGAAACTGTTTTAAAAATCATAGAGGAGTCTAAGGAGCGAAGTAGTGACCATGGTAAGAAAAAGAAGAGGGATTTTGAGCATGCACGTAACAGAGGTAAGGGTAAAATGACCATCACTGATGAGGCTGTGGATTTTGATACAGAAAATTACGATGGATGTGAGATATGCCAATATGACCATCCTAAGGGATGTTTCCCAATAATCTCACATCTATAAGATTCTAGGGTGTATGCACCTAACCCACAACTTAACAAATAACAAGCACCTTGAAGGTTACCTTATCCCCAAGGTAACCCAAGGAAGTTCCACCAACCACTAATGTATTATCCAAGTGGAACTCCACCACAACCTATTGAATAACACCAACAATGGAAATATCCATAGTCATGGGGGATTCCACTGCCAATGCAACAATATCCTTATTGGCAACCGAATCCATATGGCTACTACATGTAGTAGCCAATCTCTCCACATGACTCTATTGGTCGTGTGACACCACCATGTCACTACCAAGCTCAGGAATATTATAGGACTCCTTCTCCTAGGAGAGATACACCACATGCATACCATCCTCCAAACCCATCCACAACTCTTACATCAATAGCTCCACTACCACTCGCTTCAGTGATGCAAGGGGAACTCCCCACTCAACTGCAACAATGCAATGCTACGAGAGCTGTAAACCTTCAATCTGCTATTGGTTCTGACAACTATACAAAGATAAGACCTTTCTGTAGAATCAAAAGCCTAAATAAGCTCTCACAACCACAAGCGGTTGAGCCTCCGAATGTTCCTCCATCAAATAAGGCTTTGGAGCTTCCTTCAAACCAACAACAGAGCTCAACGCACACGGTTATGTTAACACATACCATCACTGAATGGATCAACGTGGGCCACCTTCCTAGAAAATTTTATGATCCTAGAAGTCCCCTAATCTACCTCCATGTCACTAGGAGTGAACCATATAAAGCTCTTCTTGACTTAGGTTCCGGAGTCAACTTGATATGGCAAGAAATGTATAAAGCCTGGAACCTACCTACACTAAAGAAGAGAAATATTTTCTTAGAGCTAGCTAACCATTCCATCACTATTCCCTTGGGATTTTTGGACAACATTGTTACCACTGTGTGTGGTTGGTCATACCCAACTGATTTCCTAGTGATACAAGTCAACCACTTCCCAATAATAATGAGAAGGGCATGGCTAAGTACCATGAACGCATGCCTAGGAATCTGTGATCTTTCCTTGGAAATATCTAAGGAAAATGCTTATGGAAAAATTGAGAATAAGAAGGTTCCATGGATCACATACAGTGATATTGAGGGTGATAGCATACAAGAGCGTTCAACATCTCCTGCATGCAATTGGTGTGCCCAAGAAGTTAACATACAAAAGTGCCTATATGTAGCAACCACACAACAAGAAAGCACCTAGTGGTTGATAGCTAATCAAGAGAGAAACCCACCAATATGCATGAAACTAACTGGGGGACCAACTTACGCTCATGAAGAAAGCATAGATGCATTGGAGCAAGAGTGTCATCAACTTCCAACCCTTAATCTAAAACCACCAATCGAGGGAAGTTGGAAACTCTTAGAAAATACAAATGAGTACTTCGATAGGAGAATACTAGTCTATGTGCAACCGACCAACCCTTATCATGAACCTAGAATGGTCTATGCACATAGCACATTTGAGAGAAGACGATCTCGCTCACTATTTCAGATCTCTCCCTTTCAATTTAGTCATGGGGGAGATGGCCACCTATGCTAATCATTTGTAGCCCTCAGTTTCTTTTTAATGTTTTTTTTACACATTTTTGTTTTACAAAGTTATTTAAATTTTCTTATTCTTGTTTTACAACGTTGTTTATACTTTTTCTTTTCTTTCTATGTGATTATTTTGTTTGATTCATCACCTAATAATTGCTCTAATCGTGGTGTGAACTATATTCCATTGATTGCTAGTGTTTGGTTTTTATCCTTAAGTTACGATGTTGATACTAAGGTATGGTTCTTTTGATATAGCAGGAAATGAGTCCACTTCATCCATACATCCATAAAATTCTATGGTCTCTCTTGGCTTGGAATTGTACAATCCCTTTCTCAATAATAAGAACTATCAACAAATCGGTGACTGGGCATTTCTCAAACTAAGGAAGGACTTATGGATTAAAAAGGATGTGACTTCAAGAGGATTTGATACACTTGTGTTGGCCATTCTCTTGGGTGCTTGGATGTTTTATTCTTGAGTTTTCTTACCATTTTGATGTTGCCGCATTATCAGGAAGCTAAGCAAATAAAAATAATAAGTCTTTGCATGGTGTTGTTCTCACAAAAAAAGAATAAAAAAAAATAGTGAGAATTCAAAGCACACCCCTTAGATGGAATAATAATTTGGCCTACAAGCACTAGTTATGGAACTAAAATAAATATGTTCTCTCTAACTAAGACCCTTCTTGTTTCCCACTTTCTCCTCTTTCATTTCGTCGGAATGGTAGTGGCTCTTTGGTGAAGGCATTCTTGTTACTTCAAGTGGATGGATGGGCTGAATGTATTAATGTGAAGTCACTAAATGTGGTTTGTTTGAGGTTGAACTTGGAATGAGATCTACCAAGTTACATTAACCATGAAATACACAAGGGACTTTACACAACCTTGTTCTTGGGATTCCATTCCATTCTCTTCTCTCCATCTTTCTCTCCATTGTTCACCTCATTGTTGGTTTTATCAATAGTCTATAATTTGGTTGATGCATTATTTTATTTTTAGTAAACTCTTGTGGTTAAGACTTTAAATCTTTCTTCCAAATGACATTTCTAGAGCCTACAGAGTCTTTGAATGTGGGATTGTCAGGGCACTAAGGGCATGAGCTTGGTTTTGGGAGGACCCACTGGCATTCCTATTTGGTGCATCAATTAATTTCTTTTCCTTACAAATTTTTGCAATCACCATTTATTTTGTTCATTCTCATCTTTGACATCGATTTTATCGGCGTTGCCATTGTTTCTTTTTCTCCATGTTTCTTATTCCTTATCTTTTTCCATTCTCTCGCTACCGAAGGTTCACTCTTAGTCATGGGGGTCTTGGTCCAATTTTTTTGATTTTCTCCTAACCCCTACACCTTGGATAGTCACTAGTATTATATCTCCAGATCCATATAAGCCATATCATAACTTAGCTAATGGACCTTATACCGAAGCAAGGTATCAATTGCATTGTGATTCATTTACCCTTGCTAATATCAGACTATGTTGTGTGTGTAGATGGAAATCATACAACAATGGAGTGGATTTGGAGGGAACACTTGGAATGGAATGGTGCTAAAATAGTTATGCAAGGAATGAGATTGATGGTGCACTTATGGATGAACAATGAAAGGTGCAATCTTGGCTTTGGCAGTAATGGACTTCTTCTTTTCTCTCTCTCTTCTCTCTTCTATCTTAGCTACCAAATAAGGCTAGATGTCAAATGTGTATAGTGTTCACTCTTGTTGTTATGAACACTAAATTTTATCATGTTTGGTAATGATGATCCATTCACATGTCACCCCATCTACCATTAGTGTCATTCTAGTCAATAATCCCATACCTTCCCAATATTTTGTAAGGAACTCAAGGATGAGTTTTCATTTAGTCATGGGGATCTGATGGGACACAATATCGCATGGGCTGCAATATCACATTTGTCCCTACGATATCGTGTATGCGATATTACAACCCATCACCTTGTCTATAAATAAGAGGCAACTTTTCCTTGTAAGATCATCTAGATCTACATCCTTAGTGAAACTCTGGCAGTTTTACCATTCTCTTCCCATTTTAAGAATAGTCCATGAATAAAGGACTTGATAATGTATAGTTTTTTGTTTTTTTTAGGAATGAGGTTTTTATACCACCAAACCTTATGTTTGATGGAAATTTTCCTCCAAAAAGATTTATCTTTTCAGTTGAAAAAAGTTCAATAAAATCTTCAAGTACAATTTAGTTTTAAAATGGGGCTTGCATAAATTTTTTAAAGCCTTTTAAAGGGGGAAAAATGTTGGCATATTTTGGCCATTTCATGGAACAGGTTGATTTAAACAAAGGAGAAATTATTCCTACCATTTACTAGAAAGCATGAATATGTGAAAGAATTTAAACAAGCTCATCGAAGGGATGATGACATTGTAATTGTGAATGCTGTCATGAGAGTTTATCTGGAGTCAAAAGCAAATGGTGTGTCAATTGTAGATATTTCTCTAGCTTATGGTGGGGTAGCCTTGGTAACTTTATCTACAACAAAGACATGAGAGTTTCTTATTGGGAAGCCATGGACATTTGATACTTTTGAGAATTCTTTCAAGGTGCTGCAACAAGATGTTTCAATAAAAAATGATGCTCTTGGTGGCATGGTTAAGTTCAGGAAATCATTGACGTTGATTTTCATTTTCAAATTCTATCTTTGGGTGTCTGAAAAGGTACATCTTGATATTCCTGATTCCTACAAGTCTATAGTAACTCCTTATAAAAGGATGCCATCTTATGGAATTGGCACGATGGAACAGGAGTGGGTCTTCCAGTCACTCATTTTTCAGCAAAGCTTCAAGTTTAGGACTCACTGGTACAAAACTTGGCTGTGGAGAAGGTGGTTGTGGAGCATGCACTGTTCTTGTGTCTCATTATGATCCAAAGAAACAAAAATCAATACATCGAGTTGCCAATGCATGTTTGGCTCCATTTTACTCTATAGAGGAAATGCATGTAATTACTGTGGAGGGTGTAGGAAATCAACAAAAGCTTCATCCTATCCAAGAACTATTGGCTAAATCTCATGGATCTCAATGTGGATTCTACACACCAGGTTTGGTAATGTCCATGTATACCATATTAAGGTCTTCTAAGAGCCCACCTGAATAGGGTCAAATTGAAGATTGTCTTGCGGGAAACTTGTGTCATTGCATAGGCTAAAGACCAATCCTTGATGCGTTAATACTGATAACAATTTGTATGTTAAAATAGTTTAGGAGTTTTAGAACATTTAACGTTCATTTTCCCTTCAATAGGAAAGTCTTGTGAATGTTGGTAGGAAGTTAAAAATATGAATGGTAAGATAGAAACCATTGAAACCCTACATAAAACCAATGACAAAAGAAAACTATTGTGCAGAACAAAGCAAAACAAAGAAAAGATCAGGAGAAGCAGAGCAGAAACAAGGATTTGCTATGCTTAAAATCGGAAGAAAAAATGATGTTCATGTGTTGAATCGTTGTGCTCAATCCAAATCTGCACTGCGATGCCATGAGGGTTTTGACAAGAAGTCTGCATGATGTTAGCATTTTTCCAAATAGATTAGTAGTGCCTGTCATTTTTGACCGACGACGTGATCCTCTCCCTGCATTGGCATCAACAGAGTTCAAGATTGGCATGGTGGTCGGAAAGATGTTGCAGACGGCGCTGGAGGTGAAAGACTAAGAATTTTGCAGAATGATGCTCCATGGCCAGCCATTTCTGCTAGGGTTTGGGTTGATCCATTTTCCAGCGCGTGACCTTGCAAGGATGTGCTTGCTAGGATTTCTTCAGGTTCAGTGGTGGATCTGTCCACAGAAGCAAATTTTCCGCTACAATGGTAGCAAGCAAGTTACAACAATAATGGAGCCTCATTCTCCGGAGAATTCCCCATTTCTTGCTCAAGAAGTTTTCATCAAGGGTTATCAGGAAATCTCAAGTCTTGTTGCAAAAATGATTAAAATCTAGAACCAACAAGAGATCTGGCCACCAAAATGTTTGCCAAGGCAAGACTGTGGTAGCAAAAAAGAAAAAGAAGAAACCTGGACTCACCAATGGCATCTTCATGCTGAACCTGGACTACGATGACCACAACACAAACTACATAACGGCAAGAAATGCTATGTGTTGACACTAGAAACTATATACTATCTACATGATTAAACTATAATTAAATTATATACTATCTACATAACGTGACACTCGCTTTGGTTGAAAATGCGAGAGTGCCACTCCACTTATGCATTTGGTTGTACCTAATTACATATATATTTATATATTAACCCATCCATGTATGCATAAACTCCATGGTTATTATATATACTACTATGATAAAATATTTTATGATTTAAAAAGGAAATTTGTGCAACAATTGTTCAAAGTCCCATGTGAATTGAACACTTGTCAATTGAAATGGTGGTTATAACCACCACCAAGGCCACTTGTTAACTATAACCTTTTTATCTCCATGGTGACCACTTGGCGACTGTCAATTACATGGGACACTTATCAACTGCAACCTTTTTATCTCCATGGTGACCACTTGGCAATTAAATGAGGCCACTTGGCAACTGAATGAAGACACTTGGCAACTGAATAGGACACTTGTCACCCGCAGCTTTTTTATCTCTATGGTGGTTATAACCACCCAAGATATTTTGTAACTTACCTACCTACCTTTTGAACCTTATAAAAATGCTTCAGGGGTAAGAAGAAGGGGGCCTCACTTTGGAACACTTTTGGGAGCTCTCACTTGGAGACACACTCTTGGAAGAAAGTGTGAACGATTGCTTGTAAGATGGCTTGCTAGAGTAAAGATTTCAGCCTCTTTATCATAGTTCTGTGAGTTATGTTTTATGTTTATTTTTTTTAAAATTGTTTAGCTAATGGTTTAGATAGTATCATCCTTGGCAAGTAATTTTGGGATTTTTAGATTGCTCTTATCATTCTTGTTGCCCGATAGGAAATTTTTGTTAAAATTTTGCCATAGAAGTGCTTGTGTTTAAAAACCTTAAGAGCATTTTAGTAGTAAATTTTGTTATTGTGCAACATATAGGAACTGCTATTGAGATCGTTGTAAGAGAGCCTTTGCTTGTAGTCATGCCGTTGAATGATTCAATAGTTAAGAGGGTTCAGAAAATCTTTGGTATTTTGATGGGACCAGAATAGCTTCTTTTTATCTTTAAAGTGAATCTCTATGGTATTTCAATTAGAAATTGTCAAGTCTTTTGAAGGTTCTATTGAATGCAATTGTTGACATTTATTATTTAGCCAAAATGGAGTCTCGTATGTGATAGTTTATGCAGCAATTTTTTGGGTAACGTAGTAGGATTGTCTTGAAGAAATTGCTTATTTAAGCTTTGGAAGTTTGAACAATTCGTAGATATTGAATTTGGGATAGCTTTATTGTGAAGTGTTTACTTGTATCATTTTACCTTGTTTAAATACTTGAGGTCTACACAAATCTACTTTCTTTTCTGTCTATTTCCATCGAATCTTGCTCTATTTCTAGTTTTCTTGTGGAACTATCTCTTTCTTTGGGGAAAATTAGAAGTAGATTCGTAGAGTTGTGCTAAAATTTTTTTGCAAAATTTTATTTGTTACAAGTAGGTATTATAAGGATTGCGTAGACTAGGCAATTGAACAAAATAGGAACTCTCAACAACTCACAGTACTTGGCAAAGTTGGCTGAATCTCTTTAAGATAAGTCATCTATAGTTTACACATAACGCAATCATTTCATTTTTCACAACTGCATGCCGCAACAGCACATGCACATACTCACATTAACTATTGAGTTTATTTGGAGGTATCTGGGCCTTGGTGTTGTTAGAGACCAGCAGGCACCTAAATCCTGTTCGAGGACACTTGTTGGCAGTCACGTTCCAAACAATCGCCAACACCAATACCTTTTCAAAAATTTTTAAGCAATTTGTTCCTCCTTTTTTTCACTCAAGGATGAGTTTTCATTTAGCCGTGGGGGTATGATGAGTTGTGGTCATTAGACCATGTTGATGCATGCTTCTTAAAATGATCCCATTGACACATACCTATCGACACATGCTTTGATGCGTCAACATAGTATCTAGTATTTTCTATAAATGTGTGCACACCCACCACATTAATGCCATTTGTTCATTAGCTACTAGCAAAATTCTTACAATTTTATCTTCCCAATGTTACAATATTTTCTAAGTTCCTGTAGTAGTGGTTCAGAAGTATATGAATCTTTATTCAAGCATTAATGTACATGAGCACCTTAGTGTGAATAGTAATAAAAATGAGCTTTCTTGATAAACCTTGAAGAACATGGACTTAGCTTAATATTTACCTCATGCATTTAATATTCATGAAATTTACTTTAATGCACTTAAGTAAGTAATTCATAATGATAAATTAATGCATATAATTACAACCACTTCGAGCATACTTTAATGATTGGTAATCCCAAAAGCACTTAACACTTGGTAACGTAGTAGTGTTGCAACATGTTCAAGATGTGTAAAGAAAGTGGGAATAGATGCTTATGTTAGGATTAGTTAAGAATCAGTTAGTTGTTAGATTGATTAAACATTTAATTACTTTATTCTTGCACTTGGGAAAAATAAATGAAAAACATAAAATGATAAAAATCATGTACCTCAGGTACACTTACTAATACCTTTGCACTTCACAAGTGAAACTATGAAGATAATGACCACATCTTTTAGATTCACTACCTAGACCAAGTGTACTTAAAGAGCTAAAGTCTACAGAATTTGACTAGATCACTTAATGAATGCTAGTGATTCGTATGGTTGGGCATAATGACTACTCGTCGCTCATCAACTCTTATTTTTGTTAGATTGCTTTCTTGAAATTTTCTAACTTAAAGCTTCAAGATCTATTAAAATTTTGATTTTTTGATGACCATGAGTCAACCACAACTTCAACATGAGTTATGGTTTATAATACTACAAGTTGTGGTATTATGACATGAGCTATAAGTTGGTCAACAACAAAGATTAAGAATTTCTAAGGATGCCATGACTTGATCACGAAACATGATAAATTTACCTTATCTGAATGTTTATCATGAATGGACAATTAGTCATGATCATTACTCCATAAGATTATCATGAGTCATGATGAAATTTTATTAAGTGATTTTGAATCATGAGATAATCAAGAGTTATGGTTGATACCATGACATGATCACAAGTTGTGATTAACATGAAAAATTAATCATGAGTCATGGTATTTAACCATAATTTGGCCAAAGTTATGGTTTGAAGAGAAATGATCTCAATAATATCATGAGTCATGGTGGAATTATAGTTTTGAAGTTTACAATACCTTGACTTGATGACAAATCATGGTTAAACTATTTTTTGAGAATTTATTAATATTAGATAATCAATATACAATGAATTTTATATTTTTAGGTTCTCCATAAAATGTTCTATCATCTCAAATAAATATCTAGAAATTTCTTCCTTTGAAGAAATGGTAAATTGAATTGAATTTATAGATAACCTTTTAACTTCCAAACTAGATGATTTTAATGTTGAAAACATCAAGTAAAATAGGTACTAAAGCATCATAAGGAAAATGCTAAGTCAAATGTAGAATGAGTTGGATCTAAATGGTAGATAGGAGAGATAATTAGTAGAGAGGTTTATATGAGTTGATAAGATAGTATTGAAAATTGACTTTGTAGTAATGAAAATTGATAATGATAAGAGAATCTGTACTCCCTTAGGTTTCCATCCAATCTTCTTTAACTTCTTAGAAATAGTACTAGATTCAAGGGTTTCTACTCTCATTTTCATAAAAATGATAATTTCAAGTAAAAATCTTGAAACTAAACCATAGAAATCAAAGGAAATTTTAAGAAGATGTTCAATGATCTTATATTAGATCAAATTATATTCAATACAAGTATGAGCATGTAAAAGATATAGAGATTAGGGTACAATCATACAATAAAATGTTTCTATTTGACTCTCTTTCTTACAATTTTAAAATTTTCCAAGATGCTTACTTTGATCTTTCTTATTAATGCTGAAATAATAGTCCTTATTCAATGATCCATCTCCACTTGAACAACAACAGATAAATGATCTATGATGTTCATGAAGAAATGCTCCATCCTTGAATATAAATGGTAAAGCTCAAACCTTAATGCTTTTTTTGTATCATAAAGTTTGAGGGATGCTTTTTCCTTCTTCCTTTTTTGTTATTATTCCCCTAACACATCATCCTAATCTATGATCAGTTGCCCTATATACCTATTTAGTCAACCTATGCTTGGGTTGATTAATCTTACATTGAAATCTAAAAAATATATATAAACTCTCAGTTTGGTCTTCTTATTTGATCTTATTTTTTTAGAAATGCACATTTGACAATAATAACTCATATTAAATAGGTTAACCTATGGAAAGTGATGAGTGGTAAGGTATTCCTACACTCAACCATACGAATACAAGCGTAACTTGCATGATCCGGTCGAACTCTACAGACTAAGTACCTACATGCTTCATGGAACACATAAGGTTAATTATTCGTTGTCTTCCCAAACTTACTTGTATTTTTCATGGTGTATGGTTAAGTAAGTCTGAGGTATATGATTTTTATAGCTTTTCGATTTTATCTCCTATGCTATTTAGGTCAAGGGTAAAGAGACTAATTAACTAACTATAACTAACTAACTAAGGCTTAATTAACCTAGCATCAGCATCTGTTCCCACTTACTATTCACACCCTGAAACAATGCAACCTTGGTTACCAAATATTAATCATTGCTAGGATCACCAAGCGTAATGCACATGCTTGAAGTGGTCATACTGAGGCACTTAACTAGGAGAGAAGGGCTAAGAAATATTTAATAACTAATAAAGCATTTAAATGAAAAATAATAAATAACAGTAAATAAAGTCCTAATTAGCCTATTCGATGCACTGCAAGGTTTATCCAAGAAGTTCTTCTTTATTTTCATACACCAATATGTGTATAGGTACAATATCTGCTCGAATAAAGATCTGTTCACTTTGGAGTTCCTACTGCGGGCACATGGAAATTAATCTATCTCTGGAGAGGTCAAACTACCAGAGCTTCGCTACGGTCTAAGCCTAGGATGAGAAACAAGGGAGTGCCTCCTCTTATTTATAGACTTGGTGGCACACCGAAATATCGTGGGGGATGACATGATATCGCATACGCAATATCGTGGCCCATGCGATATTGCATCCCATCATACCCCCATGACTAAATGAAAACTCATCCTTGAGTTCCTTACAATAATATCAGGAAGGTATGGGATTATTGACTCAAATGGAACTAATGGGATGACATGTGAATGAATCATCATTATAGAACAAGACAAAACTAGTGTTCATGACAACAAGAGTGAACACCTTATTACATTGACATCAAGCCTTATTTGGTAGCTGAGAGAGAGAGAGAAAGAAGTGTTGCTGCTGCGACCGCCAAGATTGCACCTTTTGTTGTCCATCCATAAGCATGCCATTGATCTTACTCCTTGCATAGCTACTTCAGCATTGATCCATTCCAAGTGTTCCCTCCGGATCCAATCCATTATTTCATGATTGCCATATGCACACACAACACAGTCTTTATATTAGCAAGGGTAAATGAATTTCAATGCAGTTGATACCTTGCTTTGGTGAAAGTCCATTGGCTGTTCCCTCTAGATCCAATCCATTGTTTCATGATTTCCATCTGCACACACAACACAGTCTTTATATTAGCAAGGGTAAATGAATTTCAATGCAGGTGATACCTTGCTTTGGTGAAAGTCCATTGGTTGTTCCCTCCAGATCCAATCCATTGTTTCATGATTGGCATCTGCACACACAACACAGTCTTTATATTAGCAAGGGTAAATGAATTTCAATGTAGGTGATACCTTGCTTTGGTGAAAGTCCATTGGTTGTTCCCTCTAGATCCAATCCATTATTTCATGATTGCCATCTGCACACACAACACAGTCTTTATATTAGCAAGGGTAAATAAATTTCAATGCAGTTGATACCTTGCTTTGGTGAAAGTCCATTGGCTGAGTTGTGGTATGGCTGATTTTGGATCTGGAGATATAATATTGGTGACTACTGAAGGTGTAGGGGTTAGGAGAAAATCAAAAAAATTGGCCCCCGTACTCCTATGACTAATTGTGAACCTCTGGTAGTGAGAGAATGAAAAAGAAAAGTAATAAGAAAGATGGATAAAAAGAGACAACGGTAATGTCGATAAAGTGGATGTCAATATGGAAATGAACAAAATAAAATGGATTGCAAAAATGTTAGGGGGAATAAGTTAACTGGTGCACCAAATAGGAATGTCAATGGGTCCTCCCCAAAGCAGGCTCATGCCCTTAATACCTTAACAAACCCATAGTCAAAGAGTCCGTAGGCTCTGGGAATGTCATTTCGAATAAGAGTTAAAGTTCGTACCACAAGAATTTACCAAGAAGAAAACAATGTGTCAACTAAAATATACACTAATGATACAACCAACAATGAGGTGATCAATGGAGAGAATGGTGGAGAAGAGAGAATGGAATGGAATCCCAAGAACAAGGTGGTGTACAGCCCCTTGTGTGCATCATGATTAACATGACTTAGAAAATCCCATTCCAAGTTCGGCCTCAAACAAACCACATCCAATGACTTTGCATTAATGCATTTGGCCAATCCATCCTCTTGAAGTAACAAGAATGCATCTCCTAAAGAGCCACCACCATTCCAACGAAACAAAGGAGGAGAGAATGGGAAGCAAGAAGGGCCTTAGTTAGAGAGAACATTTTTATTTTGAGTTCCATAACTAGTGGTTGTAGCACAAGGGATTGTTTGGTCTAAGGGGTATGCTTTGAATTCTCACTTCTTCTTCTTTTGTTGTTTTTTTTTCATTTTATGTGTTTATGCGTGAGAACCACACCATGCAAAGACTTTGTTATTTTTATTTGCTCAACTTCCCGATAATTGAGTAACATCAGAACAACAAGAAAACTCAAGAAGAAAACATCCAAGCACCCAAGAAAATGGCCAACAAAAATGCATCAAGTTCCCTTGAAGTCACACCCTTTTCAATCCTTGAGTTCTTCCCTAGTTTGAGAAATTCCCAGTCACTGATTCATTATAGTTCTTATTATGAAAGGGATGGTACATTTCCAAGCTGAGAGAGACCATAGAAACTGGTGGATGAATGGATGAAGTGGACTCATTGCCTACTATATCAAAAAAAAAAAACATACCTTAGTATCAACATCATGACTTAAAGGTAAAAACCAAAAATTAGCAATCAATATGAAAATAGTTCATACCATCATGAAGAACACTTATTGGTGACAAACTTACAAGGTGAATCACACATGCACACAAAAAAAAAATGAAAAGTATAACAATTTTGTAAAACAAAAACAAGAAAAGTTAAAGAAATTTGTAAAATAAAAACGTGTAAGACAAAAATGTGTAAAAAAAACTTGTAAAACAAAAACGTGTGAAACAAAAACGTGTAAAAGAAAAATGTGTAAAACAAAAACGTGTAAAACAAAAATGTGTAAAACAAAAATTGAAAAGGAACTGAGGGCCCCAAATGATTATCATAGGTGGGCATCTTTCCCATGACTAAATGGAAAGGGAGAAATCCAAATAATGAACATCTATTTGAATTTCTTAGAAGTTCCCAACTTCTCCCTATTGATGTTCTCAGATTAAGGGGTGGAAGTCGGCGATGCTCATATTCCAACATATCTATGCATTCATTGTGGACATGAGTTGTTCCCCCAGTTTGTTCCATGCATATTGGGTTGCTCTTTCAACTAGTTGTCAACCATAGGGTGTCCACTACTGGTGTGATTGCTACATATAGGCACCTTTGTATTTGTGTTTCTAGGGCATACCTGTTGCATGGAAGAGATGCGGAGCATTCCTCCATGTCATCACCCAATGAATCACTGTATGTGATGCATGGAACTTTCTTCTTCTTGATCTTTCCATAAATATTTACCTTAGATATCTCCAAGGAAAGATTGCGGATCCCTAGGCATGCATCTATTATGCTTAGCCATGCCATTCACATTATAATTGGGAAGTCCTCTTTGTCATTGTTAACTTCTATCATTAGGAAATCAGCTAGGTATGACCAACCACACAGTGGTAACTATGTCCTTCAAAAATCCCAAGGGAATGGTGATGGACTGGTCAACCAGTTCTAATTGAATGTTGCTCTTCTTGAGTTGGGGTAGGTTCTAGGCTTGATACATTTCTCATGAGATTAGGTTGACTTCGGAACTTGAGTCAAGAAGAGCCTTATGTGATTCGTTCCCAGTCACTTGGAGGTAGATTAAGGGATTTCCAGGGTCAGATAGTTTCCTAGGAAGGTGGCCTACCTTGATATAGTCAATTACGGTATGTGTTAACATAACCATATGCGTTAAGCTCTATTGTTGGACTAAAGGGTTCTCCGAAGCCTTATGTGTTGGAAGAGCGTACCTGGACTCAACCACTTGTGGTTGTGAGAGCTTTTCTGGGCTTTTGGTTCTAAAAAAAGGTCTTCTCTTTTTACGATTGTCAGAACCAATAGTGGGTTGAATGTTTATAGATCTTGTAGCATTACGTTGCTGTAGTTGAGTGAGGAGTTCTCCTTGCATTGTTGGAGCAGGTGGTATGGGAACTATCGGTGGAATTGAAGCAGATGGATTTGGAGGATGGTAAGGGTGTGGAGTGTCTCCCAGAGGAGATGGAGTTCTTATAAAGTACTCCCAAACTTGGTAGTGACATTGGGGAGTTGTGTGACCCATGGAATCACTTGGAGAAATCAGCTGCTACATGTAGTATCCATATGGATCTGGCTGCCAGTAAGGGTACTATTGTCTTGGCAGTGACATCCTTCATGACTGTGGGTGTTGCCACTACTGGGATTGCCTGATGGGTTGTGGTGGAGTTCCACTTGGATAGTATGTCAATGGATGGTGGAACTTTCTTGGGTTACCTTGGGGATAAGGTAACCTTCGGGGTGTCTACTATTTGTTAAGTCTCAGGTTAAGTGCATACACCCCAGACTCTTGGAGATGTGAGATGATTGGACAACATCCCTTAGGATGGTCATAGTAGTAGATCTCACATCCACCATCATCAACTGTGTCCGAATCCAGAACCTCATCAGAGATAGTAATTTTCCATTTACCCTTGTGATGTGCAGGGCCTGAATCTCTCCGCTTTTTCTTGTCTTTGTCACTACTTCGTTCCTCCTTAGATTCCTCTACAATTTTCAAGAAAATTTCTATTTTGCTATCTAAGGAGCTCCATACTTCATCTACCTTAGCTGCTACTACCATTGTTAGCTTCTAAAGTGGCAAGATTTTTCTATTCACCAACTCTTCGAGTGGTGACTCATCCTCTTCATCGCAAAATTTCACTCCCCTCTTCCAGAGGGATGGATCATGGCTATATTCTTTCGTGCTCTCTCTTTCTTGTAGTTCACCTTCTCCTTTGGCTACTTGCTCCAGCAATCGATGTATCTCATGGGATCTAATTTTTGATAGTCTCCCTTGGGCATAAGTCCCAAGGGTTCTCCTAGTTTCATACCTTAGCCCATCTACGATGTGGCAAAGTTGGTCTCATTGTGCATAACCATGGCTCGGGCAACGATGTAGCAATGCATAATACTGGCCCATGGTAGTATCCAAGGGTTCATGATTACCTTTCTTCTATCCTTGGATCTGTTTATGCAAATTAGACACTTTGGAGTATGTTTGGTATTTATTGTTGAACATCTCTAACATCGTACTCCATCTCCTAATGGTTTCCCACTCTAAGGATTGGAACCAACTTTCTGCTTCCTTTATGAGTGTCCTGGGAAACAACTTTAGTTTCTGCTAATCATTTTCTATGTTTGGCAAGGTGCAGGAATCATGGAATTCCTATAAATGATTTTGTGGATCAGCGTTATATCCCCCTTCAAATCGTGGGATGTTATTCATATCTAAGTGCTTGATCTAGCTATCTTTTAGATGCCTTGTGGGTATCCTAATTGCCTTCATGATATGTAGCATGAGTTAGGTGGTAAGAAGGGGTTTGTCATGATCATTTCTTTCATGACATCTATGATATCTACATTGTTCCCTACTTTCCCTTTGTTCATGCCCTTGTCCTCGCTCTTGACTCTCTTGTCAAGGTCTCTCATTTTGCCTACCTCTATCCTCACCGTTATGCTCTTGATGGCTACGCCTAGATGTGGAAGGAGAGGGTGAGTGATGTGATGAAGGGGAAGAAGAAGGAGAATCATCACCATGATAATGTTTCTTACCTTCTCTTCTGCTACTACAGCCCTAATCATGATGACGATCAAAGTGCTCGTCTATGTCATGTGTTGTTGTTCCCTTAGTGAACAGTTGGCATTCACGGCAGTCAGAACCAAGGTTGTGTATCGTGGAGCATAGATTCTAATACCCCACCTTCTCACCATCATTAGGAGGGGGAACATCTTTCGATAGAGAACTTGTTATAAGTGGTTCATCATATCTGATTTCACTTAGGATGTGTGGGCCCCCCTTGCCCTTCAATTGTGTATGTTGGCTCTCCTGCCTTGAGTCCCTTATATGTTGTGCTACTACGGGATGATAATCCTTTGTGTCAAAGTCAACTATAACATATTCAACATAGAGCTGTGTCATGCCTATTTGTGCAAGAGCACAAAGGAGAATGTTGGGGACTACATGATATAGAGGTAACACACTGTTACGTTGCAAGTCTCTCCATCGCAGCTATTCATCTTGATGGAGGATAAATGTAAAATCTGGTATATACTCATTGGGATTGGTATATACCACTCAGTATTATTGAGGAGTTGGCAGATTTTTGTTATGTGTTTTAGACTACCGACTGTTTCTAGTATGATCCCTAGGTGGTGTAATGCTCTTGTGAGAAGAAGAAGAAGACATTGTATCTTATCGGTGTGCTATTTAACCGTTATATAAATTTTTTGTTTAATTAACCCTAAGGTTCATTAAGCTCCCAACAATGCAAGTAATTTCCTATGTTCTACTTAGCGTACAAACACTTAGTCCCCAGCAACGGCACCAATGATAAGTGGAGAGGTACCCCTACACTCAACCATACGAATATGTGCATAACACACGCGATCTGGGTGAACTTTGCAGACTAAGTGCCTACACGCCTCATGGAACACTTAAGGTTAATTATTCTTTGTCTTCCCAGACTTACTTGTATTTGTTACAGTGTATGGTTAAGTAAGTCTGAGGTATATGATTTTTATAGCTTTTCGGTTTTATCTCCTATGCTATTGAGGTCAAGGGTGAAGAGACTAATTAACTAACTCTAACTAACTAACTAAGCCTTAATTAACCTAGTGTCGGCATCTGGTCCCACTTACCATTCACATCCTAAACCAATGAAACCTTGGTTACCAAATGCTAATCATTGCTGGGATCACCAAGCATAACGCACGTACTCAAAGTGGTCGTACTGAGGCACTTCACTAGGAGAGAAGGGTTGAGAAATATTTAATGACTAATAAAACATTTAAATGATGAATAATAAATAATAGTAAATAAAGTCCTAATTAGCCTATTCCATGCACTGCAAGGTTTATGCAAGAAGTTCTTCTTTATTTCCGTACACAAATATGTATTTAGGTACAATATCTACTCGAATAAAGATCAGTTCACTTTGGAGTTCCTACTGTGGGCACATGGAAATTAATCTATCTCTAGAGAGGTCAAACTGCTAGACCTTCGCTACGGTCTAAACCTAGGATGAGAAAGAAGGGAGTGCCACCTCTTATTTATAGACTTGGCAGTGCACCGTGATATCGCGTACGTGATATCGCGGCCCATGCGATATCATGTCCCATCAGAAAGGTTGGCCAATCTTGAAAATATGCATTTTGGTCTAGCTACAACTATGCTAAACTCAAGTTAGTTGATCTTTGAAGGGCTCAGTTAACCTTAGGGATAAATAGGTAAACCTTGGAAGTGCTACTTTTCTATATTTCTAAACTTCTTTATCATTTAGATAGGTCAACCTAATAAATAATACTTTTAACATAAATTACTTTTTATCATTTTAAGTTACCTTTCCATTAACAATCATCCCTAATGGGATGAAGAAATTGGAATTTGAAAAGTATCCTTTCTCTTCATAATTGTTATTTGAAGGATCTTTTTAAGGGATTTCCTTCTTTCCCAGTCAGTGAGAAGTCTCCTCATCATCATTAAAATATCCATCCCCAAAGGTATTACATAGTTGTTCCTCCTCTTTAACTAAACTATCATGAAGTTCTTATATTGATGGATACTTGTACTACTTTCTGTTGGTTTCCAATCCTATAAAATAGTAAATCATCTAAAAGATATATTTTTTAAGGTCTCCACAATACCTTGATGTATAGCTTAATTTGATTCCTTGGAAAATTATAAGATTTTTTCACCTTTCTTTCCTATCATGATGGCAAGTTAGGACCAATAGTAGTTGAGAATGATTCACCACATTCTCAAATACAACATGTACAATCTTTTACCTTTTGAATTCATTCATTCTAGAGGTTCTTATACCTTCCACATAGTTTTCCATTTAACTTATAAGTTAAAATCTCCATATAGATACTAAGAAAAATATACACATCAAAAATAAAATGCAAGAATTTGAATTTATAATCAAACTATTTATTCACAACGCATCTTCCCTAATAATGGCAATAATGATAAGGGCTCCCTTCAAGTGAGAATAGAACAACTATATTAATCGGTACAATTAGTGAACTAGTCATTACCATTGAGAAGAAACAAAAGTGAAATATAGAGTTTATTTGTGTATCATTTCAAAAGCATAAAAATTATTATAATACATATCTTACATATGATACAAAAATAAATCATGTTACCATAGTGAGAAATTAAAAAGAATAAGTAAAAAATAAACATACTTATTGCAATCCCTTATTGAACCACTACAATGATCACATGTCTAATGAAATTAAAGGCACACTCACATTGCAATTCCTTAAGGGATAGGTGCAATGTAAACACACATGAAAAATAAATAAATGAATTCTTAGTTGCATTCTTGATGAACAAACATCATGTTATAGAAATACAATATTCTTGTGTAAGGTAGAATCATCATAGCTTTATAAAAATACTTAATTAATTCATATCTAATTACTTAAATAAATAATAATAATTTTAGGGAATTTAGTAACTAATAATAGTTCATGGAGCTCACAATTCTAGTGTTTTTGTTGTTTAATACATGTTAATATTTTAGAGGAAAATCGAAAATCATGAGCTTTATTCACTACACTAACACTCAACTCCACATTGAGTAAATAGTTCTAGGATATGAAAGCATGATAGCACTACAACAAAGTCTTATTGCATAATGAATCAACAAGTCAAAATAGATTAGAGGAAAAAAAGAGAATGCCTACTTTAATAATGGAGAAAAAGCTCTTAATAAGAAATTCTAGAGAAACATTTATGAAATGAATATATCATTTTAGGCTCTACACTTATTTATTTATGATTTTTAAGGTTTGTAACTCAAGTAATGTAGTGCCACACTAGGTGCTACAATGCTAAGTTATGATTAAACTAGAAAATAAAAGATATTTGATGAGATTCTACCTTTCATAAAATTCATATTTTATATGTTGTCTTATTCATCAAGGTATTCCTATTGGCATTCATTTTAAACACATGAGAATTGTTTCTCCTCAATGTCCTCTCTATGAAAGTAAAGATTCATTTTTTCAAGTTTTTATATTTTCCTATTACTCAACATCCTTGGAAATGAACATCCAAAATTTATAATAACTTTCATCCAACCATAAAGAAAGTCATTATTGGTGATCAACCTACTCTGTCTACTTTCTTTCTTTGGATTTGAAACTATCTTAGACCATGTTTTTTCTTCTCTATTGGGAAGCCTGGGTATGTAATTATTTTCTAGAAACAAGAGCATAACTATGACCTCCAATAGAATTTAAATATTAGATTCTTAAATATCTTACTTTTTAGCTATATCTTCAAGCAAAAAACTCGCATTGAAAGCTCATCAATTATTTTATTTTCTATAGCATTACTTTTTTTTTATTTCAAGGGCTAAAGAATGAGGAGCGTTTATTTCCTATGTTATTTTTTCATTATTTTGCTTTTATTTCCTATGTTATGTTTTCATTATTTCTTATTCATATAGTATTTTAACTTTAGAAAGTATTTTCTTCTTCTTTTTACAAGAAATCTTTTAGTAAGAAGTGAAAACTTGTTATGGTGCTTCTAAATAATGGAAAATCCTAATCGTTTTCTAATTCAAAGGAGAGATTTTTCAAGATTCATTATAAGGATGAATACATGAAAATGCATTCTCAAAATCATTGTGCTTTTCCTTTAGAATTTTCATATATTAATCTCAGGTACTCTGATTTTTTAAAAATATTATTATTCATTGTTTGAGATTCAACATCTTCTTCCTTTCCCCCTCAAAATATAAGGGTGAATAATTATTATGTCCATCGTATGAGAGGTTTAAAATCATAAGATAATAAAGAATTGTACTTTTCACATTTTTAGGCAATTTTATTTTTACAATAGGATATTAGCCTAATGGTAAGACACTTCATATGGAAGCCTCAATTCATGGTTTTATTTTAGTGAATAATACTAAGTTATAAAGTACTAATTGGACTATATATCTTGGGATATATTTATGTTTCAATTATTTTGGATTCTAACACCCCTTCTCTTAATTTAATACCTCCAAGTTATAGAATCAGTTTTGATGATTAATATTAAGATGTAAAGTTCTAATTTCACTATATGTTGTAGGGAGAGATATTAATATATTTATGACATATATCTATTATTCTACCAAGAGAATATTTTATATTTTTTAAATTAATAAAATATCATATTATTTCATGTAGAATTGATTTTTCACATTAAAAAAATCAAAACCAATGTAGGTTATCTGAACCAAAATAATAATTCTATGAAAAAGTTTTCTCTTAGCTAAACACCATGATGATAACTATTTATTTATGTTGATAAAGCCCAACTAGCTAGTAAGTGGCACTCATTGTTATGATGATAAAATTATTAAAATATTATACCATGAATGAATAGAACTCTCTTGGATGGGACTGGTAGTTATCCTCTTAGCCAAAATTTTAAAAACCATTTCAAGTTTTAACACCCCCTCTCCTAAAAATAGAAACTAAAAAATAAGGTCTTAGCCTAATAGTAAGACTCTTGTTTTGGAAGCTCCAAGTTATGAGTTCAAATATGGTGGATAATGCAATGTAATAAAGTTTATTTAACTATATATCTTAGCATTAAATATTCTTTTTTAAAAATCCAAGGTTTAAAATCTCTCCACTCCCCTCCCCTAAGCCTAAAACTACAAACTAGTTCATTAATTTCCTTATTAGATAATAAGTTCATTCTATGTAAAAATCTTGTATGTAAAATGGATTTGCAAAAAATATTGAGAATGAAAAACATTAATTCCATAATATTCAAGGGTAGTCTAAATTACCAATGTAAAACCCTTATTTGAAAAAAAATGCTATAATCTATAGAAATATATATTGAGAACCAATGTCATTTGATAGAGATTTATATAAATCATTATGTAAAAAAAATTCAAAAGCATTAGAATCCTTCATAGTCTTTATAGCATAAGAGACATTAGTATTTTCCATATTTAAATCATTCCTACCACATCCTCTCCTCCACCCCCAAAAAAAATTTAAGTTTTAACCTAGTCCAAATAATAGAAACTAAATCTTAAAATAATAATAAATATATTTTAATGGAGTAATATGAGAACTATAATAAAATAATGAGATGATAGCATGGCACTAAGACTCTTTATTTTTAAGCTCCAAGTTATGGGTTCAATTTTGGTGGGCAACGCTAAGTTATAAAGCTCTAATTAGGCTATATGTCTTTGGGTGTGCTAGATAAAATTTCTATAAAAGCTTGAAAAGCATTAGGAGATACATGAGTTTCTTAGCTAATATAATTATTTAAGAAACTTTCAATTGGAAAGAAACATTATTTTTTCATCTACAAAAATAAAAGAGATGTGCAAGATTTTGTAAACTATAGAGGAATCATGCTGATGAGCCATATTATGAAGCTTTAAAAGAGAGTCATAGAATAGTGTCTTAGAATTGAATAATTGGTATCAAAAAATTTAATTTGGATTTTTATTTGGAGAATCTATAATAGAGGCTATTTTCTTAATATAAAAATTTATGAAAAAATTCAGAAAACATAAAAAAATTCTACATGTGATCTTTATTGACTTGGAAAATCATATACCATAGTTCCTAAAGATATTATTTGGTGGGTCTTATATAGGAAAAACATCCTTAATAAATATATTAAAGTAATTCAAGACATGTATGAAGGAGCTACTACTAAAATTAGAATAGCTTGTCAAATAATATCTAATTTTCTAGTCATAATAGATCTACATCAAAGATATATGCTTAGCCCATACATATTTACCATTATTATGAATGAATTAATAAAAAAAATATAAGATGAAATGGTTTGGTATATGCTATTTACTAAAGGTATTTTATTGGTGGATATAGTTGGAGAAATGAAGAAGTGGAGATAAGCTCTAAAATTAGAAGACTTAAAAATTAGCATAAGTAAGACATAATATATGAAATGTAATTTTATTAACACAATAAATAATAGTAAAATCAAAGAGATAATTTAAGGTCAAAAATTTTGTCATTGCAAATGGTTCTATTACCTAGCATCAATCCTCCAATTAGATGATGAAATTGATAAAGATATAAGAAATAGAATTGAGCAAAGATAGTTAAAATGGAAAAATAATAGTGATATTATATATTATAAAATAATACTAATAAAAATAAGGGGAAAGTTTTACCATATAGTAATTCAACCTATTTTCTTATATGATACTACATTTTAAGCATTATAAGACTTGAACAATAAAATAGTATGATAGAAATATAAATACTTGAATATTGAATGTTATAAAAAGAGATAAACTACATAATATAAATATTAGAGGAAGACTTGGATTGGTTCTATTTTAGATAAGTTACAAAAATGATCACTTAGATGATTTTGACATGTTCAAAGAAGATTAGATAATGAGACTATAAACAATGGTTGCTACATCACTTTTCTGAGAAAGCTACCAAAAGGAAGATAAAAAAAGATATGGATAAAAATAATTCAAGATTAAAGAAACTATAAATAACCAAAGATCATATCTTCCCAGAGGGAAATGGTAAAAAATAAATTCATGTAACTAATCCTATTTTATTAGAACAAGGCTAAGAGAATAATGATGAGGTTAATGATCTTAAGATGTACCTATATTATAATAAGTTGAGGGTTCTAACCCCTTCCCATTAATAATAAAATAATGAGATGTTAGGCTAGTAATAAGATACTTAGTTGGATATTTTCAAGTCATGGGTTCAATTTTGGCGGGTAATACTAAGTTATAAAGTTCTAATTTGACTATGTATCTTGGGGTTGTATTTATGTTTTAATTAATTTTGGTTTCAAGATGACAATGTCTTCCTTTAGTGATGGGAATTGGGGTTGATTATCATACTATGGTGAAAGACCTCATTTGATTCTAGAAAAATGTTAACATTGGCATTTCCCATGTTCAACCTTTTGAGTCACCATTGTTATCAACATTAAGGATATCACTTTTCAATAGGAAAGTGGAGCTTGCATGTAGAACTTGCTAACTAGGCTTAGGCTAGAGAAGGATTACTTAGATAAAAATTAAAAAGTGTAAATATATATATATATAATAAAATTAAATGGATGCCAAAAAATTAAATAGATAAAGAAGAAGGCATCTATGAAATAGATGTGTAGGAGTAAGAAAAATACTACAAAATATAAAATTGTATAAAAGAATATAAAGATAATAGTCCTATGCCTACAAAACCTAGCTTGTGCAATGAGAAAAATACGATGTATCCTTATTGCTTAAGCCAAAAATTATAATATATTATTAGAAATATTATAGTGGAAATTAGATAAAAAAATACAATATAATGTAAAAATAACAATTACATCAAAGAGGGCATTGGACTCTAATGTTGCTAATAATTAGCCAATTTCCAATAACTACATAATAGTAAATGTAACATAATTAAAGATTAAATAAAAATTACCCTATTCCAAATAGGAAAAAATTAGTAGACAATCTTAAATAAAGTACCAAATTCATTAATCCTTATTGAACCTTATAGCATATAATCCAAACATTAGTTAAAAATATAATGGTAGGAATAGTAAAAAGCTAAATAATAATTTAATCATTAGCTACCTTTTCTAAATTACCCTTATCATAATTTAATCACTTAAAAATCATAGAAATTAAGAAAATCAATTATAAAATTGAGTATGGTAAACAACTAATAAAATATTCACATACAGGTTTGGTTGGAGTCATATGATAACTAGACAATCATGCATATGGGATAACTACAAATATAAGTTAGTCAAATAAATACCAATAATATATAGATAGAAAACAAATAATAATAATAATAAATATTTTATAGATAATTATGTAATTAAATAAAATTCCACCACCTCTAATTAAATAAATGAATCAAATGAACAAATTGTAGTTCTCGATATATGCTTCCCACATAAATACTCAACTTACCATCATGATTTTCTTCACATGTAGTTACCACAAATTAGCTACCGCTCATCATGATTTTATTTATGCATAATTTTCTAGCTCACTACCATGATATGTTTCACATATAGTCATTGCAAATTGTTAATGTTGCTAACAAACTAAATTTGAAGTCGAATGATCAAATTTCAAATCTAAATAAACAAACAAATCCTTAGTTGATGGAGAAATGAATCTAAATGTAAAGTAAAGTTAAAGAGATTAAAGATCAAGAACTGTATTATCAAATCTATAAAGATCAAACTTAGCTACTACTGAAATGTGTGTTCTAATGGAGATCTAAAATTGTAGAAAAATACCAAAATGAAATTGATAGGATGTGATATCGCATAGGCTGCAATATTGCATCCCATGGGATATTGCATCTTCCCCTGCGATATCACATACGCAATATCGTAGTCCACCGTAATTTCTATAAATAAGAAGAAGCTCTCCCTTGTTTTGAATACATAGGTTAGATTGTAGTAAAACTCTAGTAGTTTGATCCCTCCAGAGATAGATTATTTTCCCATGTCTTCCTGCAATGTGGTGAATGTAATCGTACGACATCCTTTATTTGAGTGTGATGTACTTGGACACACACATGACTGGAAATAAAGATCGAGATTACTTCATCATTGCAACATTCACTTTTTTTATTTATTTATTTAATTGTTATTTACTTCTTTCCTAGTTAGTCTCTCTCACCCTTAAACTCACGTTAGAACGTGGAATGAGTACGACTTGATTACGAGCATTTAAGTGTAACTACTTGGTAACCTAGTGGCGTACCTACGATCTGTGTTTGGTAATGCTAGTGGTAGTTGTGCACGAAGTCCAAGATGTGTACAGATAATCAAGGAACAGATGCTCATTGCACTTAGGCTAGTTTAGATTCTCTTACCCTTTTCCTCCTACCTTAGTTAATCTTAATTTCTATTGCCTTCAGGAGTAGCATTAGATTAGGAAACCCATCATACACCTCACTCTGGACTAAACCATACATGATAAAGATAATACTAGTCCAAGTGGGAAGACAGTGAACTGCGACCTAAGGATTACTATCTAGGTGCCACAACTAGTTCGTATGTGGAGTTCGACTGGATCGCACGTGAGAACGCTTGTATTCGTATGGTTGAGTGTAGGGGGTACCTCACCACTCATCATTGGCGTCGTTGCTGGGGATGGTGCTAATTATCTACATTAGTTATATCATACAAGGTCACTGTAAAAGGACTTAATGATATATCTCTTAGAAAGAAGTAATTATAAAAAGTCACATAAATTCACACACAACAATGCCTCTCCTACAAGATTATAATAATGCCACACCTAGTGAGGAAGTTCATTGGAGAACCAATGAACTATATGATGATGAAGATTGGAGTATACAACCTGAAGTGGGAGTTTCTTATAAACATGAATGAAAGCAACGTCATCCTAACACATGAAAGCATAACTTAACCGATGACGATGAACCCCCACTGCCCACTACAAGCTTAACGCAAATACAGGAGGCCATTCAAATCTCATGTAGGCATCGTAAAGAGAGTCGTCTACCCAGGCTCAATTTAAAAAGCTTTCCTAAATTTTTAAGAGGCTATGACTTAGAACTGTATCAACATTTACAAGCCTTCTATGATGCTTGCACATGGAATAACATTGATAACGGGTGGCAAAAACTTAAGCTCTTTCTTATGACACTTGTTGGCCAAGAAAAAATGTGGTATAGATCAATAAAACCAAATTCAATATGACGTTGGTTAACAATGGTAGAGGTCTTTATTGAAAAATATCAAACCTATGCAAGAGTGTTAGCCTTGAGGAAACAAATCCAAGGACACAACATGAACCCTTGGACATGGCCTTAGAAAGATATTATGCACTATTAAACAACTGTCCAGGCCATGGGTTTTTCAAGGAAAGGCTAATGTATCATATCATTGATCTGCTACGTAATGAAACAAGAGAGACCTTAGGAATGTATGCCCAAGGTCAACGATACAAACTACAAATCCATAAAGTGCAAGAGCTTATTAAGTGGGTAGAAAAAGAAGAAGGAGATATGGTGAGATGGGAGAGTGTTGAAAAACATCAACAAGACCAAAAGCTCAACTTAACAAAGGTCCATGATCATACAAAGGAGAGATTAACCAATCACAAGGTGGAAACACCATCTTTGCCAATACAAAAAATATTAGAAGAAGCTGAGGTAAAGATCAATAAGATGTTGGAATGGACGTATCAAAAGTGTGGAGAATATATCAATATTATTGGAGATAGAGCTTTAACAACCCAAGAAGCAAGACAAAACATTAGACAATCAGAAAGAAGGGATAAA
>MNCI01006240.1:43181-64583 GCA_015680685.1 Gnetum montanum
TGTTTCTCCAACTGGGCCAACACACTTTATTTCACCATAGTACCATTCTCCTCAATACTATCAACCCATGCCTCCAACACAATCACCACCTTGTGCACCTTATACGCCTCCTAACTTTCAACATTCTCATTCTTTCCCTCCTTCTACAGTGCCACCAACTGTTCCTAAGGTGTCTGCACCACAGCAACAACCCACGAATAGTACTTGTGCTACTACTTCCAACAGCAGTGGGAGGCCTTCTCAACATCAAAAGCATTTCTTCTTTAAACATGGCCGTAAGAAGGGACAACACAATTTCGAGGCCACTGCATCTTCCAACCTAGCAAAAGTTCCACACTATGTTGCACCCTTATCTTCAAACCCAATGCCTCATGTAACTTCATTAGGGCCACCAACTCACACTCCAACAACAATCTGGCCCAATGAACATAGCCATGGAGAGCGACATCCCAATCCTTGCATACCATCTAACAGTCACAAACATCATAGTGGGTCAGCTTGGTATCCGGAAACTACATCATATAAAGTGCCCCACTATGCTCATTATAATCAAGTGTGTGAACCCCACTGGGGTAAGTATGATCGGGCCCCAATACTTTCAACATGCAAGGATCCTCATCTTCCATTTATTAATCCTTGACATCCTCAACCATTTAGCTATGGGGGATACCTCCCATTTTACTAATAAGCAGGATTAATAAATATTTTTCAATTTTCTTTAATTTTACAACTTTTTATTTTTTAGTTTTTCATTTTTCAACTTTTTGTTTTATCTTTTTATCTTTTTGTGTTTTTGTCTTTTTATGTTTTTGTAAGTAATCTCATCTACGAATAAAAGACTCATGTGGATCGTTGGTTGAGGTGTGTTTTATGTTATCATGTCTCGAGTGATCAGTTATTTGGAACAATGAGCCCATTACACCCACTCATCCACTCTACAAATAAGAGCTTCTGTTCAAGGGTACAATGATATTCTTGAAATTCTTAAAACTTAAAATTAATTTTGTGTTCATTGTACCTAGAGTGAAGAAGGATGGACCAAGAGGGAATGATTAGGATGTGACATCAAGGGGACTTGTGGATTCTTTTTTGTAACATCTGTGGGAGTTATCATACAACATGGTTGTATTAAGATCCTTGTAGATCTAATGAAAAATGAAAGTAAGAGTAATCAAAAGGGCACTCAAAAATCAAATGTTGTTCTAGGGGGTTCCACTAGAAAGACATGCACCCATGCCTGAAGGTTGGCAGCTTCTTTGGATTCATTAAAGTGAAAAAAAGAAAAGAAAATGAAAAGAAAAGTGCTACAAAATAAAAATCACTCCTCCCTTGAAAAAAACTCCAAGTGATCGTATGCCTTGTTGTTATGGTACTTTGATAGTTGCTCATCATGGGATGAAACAATGTGATGTCACTGATTAGAGGAATGGACTTGGTCCTGATCTTGGAATGACAGGTTAATGATGCCTTAATCATGCTTTACATGGAGGATTCATTATGCCCTAGGTTAGTTACCTCATGTCCTAATCTCTAAGATCCCTTTCTATAGTTTGTCTCATCTCACTGTTCGTGTAATTGTAGCTTGTGTCATGTGTAGCATAGAATTCCTACCTTATTCCAGTGATATTTACATGTGTGTGTTTTGTGGAGTTAGTGTGGATTACATTTAACCCTTTTAGTTCCCATGGATACTTTAAGTGTGGTTACACAAGGGCATTATAGGTTGGAACTTGCTTTGGGGAGAACCCACTTGTGTAATCTTTTGTAATTTTCACTTATGACACAGCTCACACACACCATTTATTACCCTTAGCATATTGTTTATGATATTCTTTCCCTTATTACTATCCCTCCAATTCAACATCCCTATGAATCATCACATAGCCTTTTTCTCTATCACCCAAGGTCCTTATTGATAAAACCCACATATCATTATTTGTGCCTTTAATACCATCTAATTACCTAAGAAACCATTAACAATCATCCAGATGTCCTTAGTTTACATTGTTTAATTTCAAAAAAATATTAAAAATTTGGTACATTCTCTAAGTGCCCTAACTTCAATGAAAATATGTATACATGACCCCCCTATGCTA
The DNA here is from genome assembly GCA_015680685.1 of Gnetum montanum. Taxonomy (NCBI): domain Eukaryota; kingdom Viridiplantae; phylum Streptophyta; class Gnetopsida; order Gnetales; family Gnetaceae; genus Gnetum; species Gnetum montanum. The sequence continues at coordinate 45,278 of MNCI01006240.1, forward strand.
ATCAACATAATTTGCAATTGTTCATGCAGGGAAAGTTTTTCAATTCCTCTCTATGACTTGTGATTGCACGTCCCTTGCTTTCATATCCATAACTCACTCGTTGATGCTTCGATTTTCATTCCGTTTGAACCTACTTGAACTTGGAGTGTTCAACTTAGTTATGGGGAAAGGGGCACACACCGAATAGTGCATATCATGCATAAATATTTTGAAATTCATCATTTCCCGAAGGACATCATTAAGGGTAATTAGTTGTAAAATTAAAAATAGCATGTGTCAAAAACAATTTCATCCCCTTAGCTATACCAAAAAATTAAATTTTGGAAACCATCTAAGCAAAGAGGACTCAACACTATAATCTTTTGGGGACATGTTATTCCAATAATTAACATCACATGGAAATAAAGTAAATCTATTAAGGCAAGCAGTAAGGTATACCCTAACTTTGGTAATAGCCTTACTAAAAATTAGTTTTGTGTGATTGCAAATGGTCCTAAAACGCAGACAACAGGAAGGTCCTACTCAAGGTACGATCAAATGACCTAGGAGAGGTGAAGGACAAGTTCCTACTAAACAACATGCAGAGCAGGAGGAACAATCATTTAGTATCTACCAAGAAGACCCTGCTGCTGTACAATCAAGGCCTATCCTCTCTAAAAGTGGTGCCTAGTACTTAGGGGAAACATACTAATTTTATCACAATAAAGAACAAGGCACCACGGTTAACAATTGTGGTGTGACTGTTGATTTCTCTGTTCAAGCCATTTCAGAAGTATTAAACCTTCTAACTACAGGGCCAAAGGTTGCTTAGAACTAGTTGGACACTTTTAGAACTAAGCAACTTAATAAACTATTGACAGAGAATAAAAGGATGGTGGAAGAAAAAGAGAAGGCTGACTGGGATGCCTCTATGACACAAGTGCAAACTTACACGTGTACCAAGGCACTCAAGGCCTTACAAGAGGAGAAACACCAGGCCATACTTCAACACCATCAAATCCCAAGACTTGGAGGGCAAGAAAAAAGGAAAGACACCTATGGAGGAGCCACTTCCACCAGGAACTACATGAGTTCCACCAATTTTGTGATCATAGGATTTTCTTTTGTGTTGTATCTCAGTTTTTGTTTTCTTCCCACATTGTGGCATCATTCCATTTTTCCATCTAATAATCCCATACCTATCCACTATGTAATCACTGTAACTCGAGGACAAGTTTTCATTTAGTCGTGGGGGTATGATGGGATGTGATATTGCATCCCCTGCGATATCGCATACGCGATATTGTGTCTACCACTGTGATATTGCATACGCGATATTATATTCTACTGAAATGTATATAAATAAGAAGTGGCTCTACCTTGTTTTAAATACATAGGTTAGATTGTAGTGAAACTATGGCAGTTTGATCCCTCCAGAGATAGATTATTTTCCCATGTCTTCCTGTAGTGTGGTGAATGTAATTGTACGGCATCCTTTATTTGAGTGTGACATACTTGGACATGCACATGACCAGCAATAAAGATCGAGATTACTTCATCATTGTAGCATTCACTTTGTTTATTTATTTATTTTTTTTTTATTTACTACTTTCCTAATTAGTCTCTCTCACCCTTAAACTCACGTTAGAACACGAAATGAGTAAGACTTGATTACAAGCATTTATGTGTGACTACTTGGTAACCCAGTGGCGTACCTAGGATCTGCACTTGGTAATGCCAGTGGTAGTCATGCACGAGTTCCAAGATGTGTAGGGATAATTAAGGAATGGATGCTCATCGCACTTAGGCTAGTTTAGATTCTCTTACCATTTTCCTCCTAGCTTAGTTAATCTTACTTTCTATTTCCTTCAGGAGTAGCATTAGATTAGGAAATCCATCATACACCTCACTCTGGACTAAACTATACATGACAAAGATAATACTAGTCTAGGTGGGAAGACAGCAAACTGAGACCTAAGGATAACTATCTAGGTGCCACAACTAGTCCATTTGCAGAGTTTGCCCAGATCGCGCATGAGAATGCTCGTATTTGTATGGTTGAGTGTAGGGATACCTTGCCACTCATTAGAAATGAAGGCTATTGAAAATGAAATAATATTATTAGTTACTATTTTAGGTTTTTAAGTAGGCAGGAAACTCCTATAAGTTATGATTTTTGTAATTTTATATTTCTTAGAGGTTAAGGATCACTTATAAAATTTTCTCAAGTTTTTAATATGTTCAAAAATAGTAACATCATCCTTCATGACTAAGGTTGCAACCTCATAATAGGGTCATGACAAAATGCAAAGGTATCCTCAAGATCCATATTGATATGCTAGTTAACTATATATTCTAGGCCAATAATGTCTAGTATCATTTCAGGGGTCATAAATGTAATAAATAGCTTGAAAACCTATTTCTATAGCTAAATTTTCAAAAAATTCAAAACAAAGATAAAACATGATCAAAAGTTATGAAAATGTGATCAAACTTATCCAAAATGTTGACAAACGTTCCATTTATGATAACAAATCTAATAAAATAACAAGATTATAGAAAATAATTTAAAAAATTTAGATATAAGAATTTAGACAATTTAACAAATAGTTACTAAGTAGATGAAATCAACAAAAACATATGTGCACAAAAAAAAATTATGAAAATCCATAACTAGAAGAAAATACCAAAACTAGTATACCTGAAAATGATAGCACTACAAGAAAAGGATCCTTCCATAACTTCAATCTCACAAACAAGCTTAAAATGTTAAGTATTTTTACATCTCACCACTACTTGGGTGCATCTAATACTTACATCAAGTAAGCCTCACCTTATTCATAAACCTCAATGACCTAAAGCTATCAACAAAAATACAGAGTCTACTAGAGGTAGATTTTTAATCTTTTTCTAACATCAAGAATCTGAAGTATAGGTTTTGGGCTCTATGATGACATTTGGAACATGCAAGAAACATCTTAGTTGAGAGGTGAGTCTTTACAAGAGATGTCTCACATGTGTAGGATATGTTTTAAATGAGAAGAAAACATCTCATCTTACTTGGAGATTTTCTAGTTTTTATGATACTTCTCAAGGAAGACATCTCATACTAAGAGAAGAAATCTCACACCTAAAGTAGATGCCTCCCACTCTCAAGAGATGTCTCACTTGAATGGTGGAATTTCATTAAAGATATCTAACAAGGGCCAAAGATGACCTGTACAATGGGGGAAACTCCTAAATCGTTAGTTCCAAATTGGAAAACATCTTAGTTAGAGGAGAAAAAGATGGAAATAAAAAAATATCTTTAAGTTGAGCTTAAGGATAGCTTTTTATCTTTTTTCTCTATAATTTTCAATAAATATTATTATTATTACAAAATTTATATATCATTTGGTATATGGATACCTCTTTTGATTCCCTTAGTCTACCCTACATACTATGTGTCTTTTTGTGATGATTTTTTTGAGGATGATTCTTAGATTTTTTGACATGTTTGGAGGTGCTTTGGCTCATTTTGATGAGTTTAGAAGGTTCCAGGATCTATGGGAACTTGTTGGGAGGCATCCAGAGGCTCTCGACATCAAAATGAGCACTTTTATTTTTGGCACCTTCAAAAGAGACACCTTTCTAGAAAGATAGATGTCTTTCTATAGACATCTTCCTATAGATGTCTCCCCTAAAGTGGATACATCTATCAAAAATGGTATATGTCTCTCTCAGGAGTAGGGCTTCCATAGGAGACATCTACATGAAGCCAGGGATGACCTAGGTGCATGAAGTATGCCCATTAAAATTTGAGAAATAGCCAAAGAAAGATGGAAATAGTTGGGGAGAAGTTGAGAAGACTTGGAAAACATATAAAGAACCTCAATTTGACTTGAGGAAAATTTTCTAAGGATTTTATCTTCTAGTTTCATATAAATATTGATATAATTCATCATTGATAGTGTTGTAGTGTTAAGTGCCACAATGCCAAGTGTTGAAGTGCCAAGGGGTGAAGTGCAAATGCTAAAGACTAAGCATCCCAATAAAGAGAAAAAGAGAGAGATCTTGAGGGATGAGAGCTTATGCAAGGAAGTTGAGTGAGAGGCAAGGAAGAGCACTTGAGAGAGATTATAATTATCTCTTATAAGTGTCTTGTCTTGAGTTTGGACTCCATTGTGAGTACTTGAGGATTAAGAGAGAACAAGTATCACCTCTAAGATCCTTGGGAGAGTTTTGAGTTGAACTTGGCTCCTCATCTTTGATGTATTTTCTATGTATTTTGGTAATTATCTTAATAGAAGGGATGTTTTCTACATTGTATTATGTTATTCTTACTTTCTAAGTTGATCTTCTTGGAAGTTGTGGATTGGGTCCTACTGGGGTCTATCAAGGTGCAACTCCCCTACACCAAAGTGGTATTAGAGCAAAGGTTTAGAGGCTTATAGAATTTTATTGAAGCTTGGTGTTGTCTTTGAATTAAAAGAACATTGTTGTGGATATTTGTGTATTTTCTTTTGGATATCATTCTTGTTGCTTTAGGTATGGCTTCAAAGAAGAAGATATATTAAGAGCTTAGACAAGAGCTTCAATAGTTTAATAACTTCTTCAAAGCTTCTATGGTTGAAATGCAAGAATTTATTCCCAAAGTAAAGGTCCACAAGCACCAAGATTTTGTAGAAACTTTAGAAAGAGATATGGATAAATTCAAGTCTAGCAGGAGAAGTACTTTGAGGATAATTGATAAAATATGTTCCATCCATCAAGAATAAAAGGAATATGATAAATTTGATAAAGTATTGATCAATGAGAAAAGGAGTGCTCAAGTATCTTATTGAGCAAGGGAGTGTTCAATACTCAAAGGTTTCAAGGGAGGAAACTAAGAGCTTCATAAAAGAGATCAAGAGATCTTCAAAATCCAAGATGATGTATGCTTCTGATCAAGAAGAGTTCCTACCTCATGAGTCATATGAGGTGAAGGATCAAAGCCAAGAGAGTGGCAAAGATCAAGGGACTTCTTCAAGTAGGATCAAGGGTAGCACTAGAAAGTTTGATAGTCATTCTTTTTGTAATTGTTCTATACCTTATGACAAGGAAAAGGAGATTCTAAGTCAAGTTGAGACTATGTCATGGGAGAGAGGTGAGTCTTCTAGCTAAGGTATGTGAAATAACGATTGCTTTGATGATGTTTGTTTTCGTGAATATGATGTTAAGGACATGGAGGAGAGTTTACCTTTTGATTTGGTACCTCCAAAGTGGGATGAAAAGCTTGTTGATGATTCATTTGAAGAAAAGAAACCATTGGAATTAGGTAATCCTATTTTGGAGCATGAACCTTCAAGCTTTGATGAGATTGGATAGCCACATGTTGAAGATCAAGTTGAACCAATGATGAATAGGAGAAGCCATGAAGGGGTAAGTAAGGATGAGGTTTACCTTGTTGATGGTAGTAATGTCTCTCATGTTGAAGCTAGTGTGATGGATGCTAGTTTCTCAGTTCAGCTTGATAGTGGTTTATTCAATGGTAATGATGAGCATCATGATCATTGTGGTGATTATGATAAGATTGAGAATCATATTATGACTTTTAATGCCATTGTTAGTAAGAGGAAGAATAATAATGATAAATTTTTTGATGATGATGGCTATTAGAATAGTCATTATGAGAAGGTCATTATTGATTTAAGTGAATACATTGATAATGATATGATTTTCTAGAATTTGAAAATGTTTGCTGTTGATTATAGCAATGATAAATCTGTGAATTATGTTGATGGATTTGATTGTATTGGCTGTAAAATGAAAGTGCATCATGAAGGCAATCTACATCATGGTGATGAAAGGAAGATAGGTGGTAGTCTTCCAAACACTAAGAAGAAGAAGTTGAAGAAGAGGGAAAAGAAAAAAAGAAAGGATGTTAGATTAAGAAAGCATAATATTTTATCTTTTTCTTATTATTTATTTATTATAGGTTTAAGTCATCATGGATATGTAAGGAAACAATTCCAAGGAGATGATCATATGAAGGAAGCATGGTGGGACATGAGGACAAGCCCCCATGAGCAAGGGAAGCTCAAAACTAAAGCCTATAATGATATTTATTCTCATGTTTATCATGCATTAAGTCATGAGTATTGTGATGGCCTTAAGTTATAAGGTCATGGTGCCTTCTAGCTTTTGAAAGACCATGAAGCATGACATTTTTAATGGTGGGAGAGTTGGTGTAGGGACACCTCTTCTAATTTCTTTACTCAACCCTACATACTTTGTTTCCTATTTTGATTATTTTTTTGAGGATTATTATTGGATGTTTTGACATGTTTGAAGGTGTGTTTGACTCATTTTGATGAGTTTAGGAGGTTATAGGATCTATGGGAACTTGTTGGGAGGCATCTAGAGGCTCCCAACATTAAAATGAGAACTTTCATTTTTGGCAACTTTAGAAGAGACATCTTTCTAGAAAGATAGACATCTTTCTAGAGATGTTTTCACTAAAGTGGAGACATCTATCAAAAATAGTAGATGTCTATTGCAAGAAAAGGGCTTCCATAAGATAACATCTACATGAAGTCAAAGATGACCAAGATGCATGGAGAAACTTTTGAAAATGCCTATTCCAATTCAAGAAATAGTTAATGCAAGATGAAAACAACCAAGGAGACTGTGTGAAGACTTAGTAGACATCTAAAGAACCTCAAGTTGAGTTGAGGAAAGGTCTCTAGGATTTTTACCTTTCAGTTGCCTATAAATATTAATGTAATTCATCATTGTTAGTGCTGTAGTGTCAAATGCCACAATTTCAAGTGTCGAAGTGCCAAGGATAAAGTGCAAATGTTGAAGGACAAACATCCCAATAGACAGCAAGAAAGAGATCTCTTAAAGGAAGAGAGCTTGTGCAAGGAAGTTGAGTGAGAGGAAAGGAAGAGCACTTGAGAGAGATTAGAAGAATCTCTTATAAGTGCCTTATCTTGAATTTGGGCTCCACTGTGAGCAATTGAGGATTAAGAGAGGACAAGTGTGGCCTCTAGGATCCTTGGGAGAGTTGTGAGTTAAGCTTGGCTCTTTATCTTTGAAGTATTTTCTATGTATTTTTAGAATTATATTAATATAAGGGATATTTTCCTCATTTTATTATGTAATTCTTATTTTCTAAGTTATATCTAGTTGGAAGTTGTGGATTGGATCCTACTAGGATCTATCAAGGTGCAACTCTCTTGCACCATCATTGTGAGTTGATGAGATTTTACAAGAGAGTGTTACGAGCACACATTGAGTGAGTCCATGATTGTGGTTGTAGATTAACATTAATTATGTATGTCTTTGGACTATGTGTTCTTGAGGTATTACTTGTGAGCTGAGATCTCAATCATGAGTTATGGAAGAGATTCTCATAAAATTATACTTTGCATCAAGGATAATTGTTGTATGATTGTAGAGCCTCATGCTCTAGAGCATTGTTAAAGTATTATGAGTGAAGTGATGTTGTGGATTTTGGAACCTAGATTGTAATCTTATTTACATCAATTAGAGATAGCTAATTTTATTATTTTTTTAGAAAATTATTTTATGTTCATGATAACTAGATTCAATTGGTTTTTTTAAAGGATTTAAAAATTGAGAGATCTTGCTCCAGCATTATTGGTAATAGAGCATTAGGTTAATTATTTCTTTGAGAGATCTTGCTCTAGCAGTAGGAAGAAGTAGCTTCAAGTCTTGAATAGAGACATATAAAGCATGAAATATTTCTTTCAACTAATGGTTGCTTAGTTGGATGAGATTAGTACTAAGGTAGATAGGAATGTAGGTAATCATCATATTCAAATGCATGAAGATGATGAGCATTCATGTTTGAATGATTATGATGAAGTTTCTTAGCTAGGTAGAGAACATAACAAGGAAGGAAAATCTAGCTATGGGATTGGAGGACCCCATTAGCATAGGATTCTAATGAGAAGAAATCTAGTTCCTCATGTTAGAATTCCAAGAGCTATATTAGTGATCACTACTTCTCATGGAAAGCTAGATGAGTATGATGAGGCTAGGCTTGCTAGAGTATTCAAAAATGCTACCATGCTTTTGTATGTACAATTGAATACTTTAAATAATGTAGATGGTACTAATGATTTTTCAAGTTGGCTAGGGACACTTGAGAAGCATTTAGAGTTAGAATACATATCAAACCAATTAAGGATACCTATTACTGAATCCATATTAGAGGATATTTCTTTTGCTTGATGGGTAAATAAGTCCCAAAGTTATGAAATAATATATGGTTAAACCATCAAATATTGGAATAAGATGAAATATAGGTTGAGAAGAAAATTTTAATAGTCTCATTAGAGGTAAGAAATCATTATAAAATTGAAATTCCTAAGATAAAGATGACAAAGATATCAAGGAGTTTTACCTCAAATGTTGTAATCTATTCCATGACTTGGCAGGAGTATGAATAGGCTTCATTCTTTTTAGAAGGTCTTAAAATGGTGTACCACCAAGAGTTTTCATTCTATAAGTCACAAAATCTTGATAAGGCTTATGATTTGGCACTCAAGGTAGAAAAGAAATTAAGTAGATATGGGATTAGGGGCAAACAAAGTTCCTAGGAAAAGGATAAGGAATTAAAATTTGAGAAGGGATCCAAGTCCAAATTTGAAGAGTAGAATGATAGCCATAACAAGAAGATAGAGAAGGATGATAAGAAGGAAAAAGGCATGAAGGACCAAGGCATGGAAGGTAAGGGTCAAGGTAGCAACTCATCCAAGATTCAATGATTTAAGTATGAAGAATGGGGACATAAGCAATGGGAATGTTTATATCTCAAGACAACCAAGGGAAAGGATATGTAAACCATAGAAGTAAAGGAGAAATATAGCTAAGAACTTTCAAAAGATAGCCCTAATGCTCGTAGGATTAAAGAAGTTTCTTAATTATATTTCTTATGCATTTATCAGGAATATGAATAGAGGAGACCATTCTACTAGAGAATTGTTGTTTTAAATTAGAGCTATATGTTTACTTACTGGTAAATGGATTTATATTTTGATTGATAGAAGAGACTAAGAAAATGTTATTTCATCTAGGATAGTTACTAGATTATCTTTGGTAACTAATCCTCTTCCAAGATCCTACAAGGTACATTGATTATTAAGGAATTACTCTTAAGAGGTGAGTGAATAATATGTTTTAAAATTTAAAATGAGGATTTTTCATGATGTTATGAAATGTGAATTACTTTCAATAGATTATGCTGATGTAATTCTTGATAGACCTTGATGTTTCAACAATGATGCCTAATTTGATGGGTTAAGAAATGTATGAAGTGTACTTATACATGATGAAATTCATATGTTTATTCCCATGAAGATTGAATAAGTAAAGTAGAAAAGCTTACTTTATGCTTTCTTAATCATTATAAGAGAGGAAATACATCAAGGAACCTTTAATAGATATGCTAGGCTTAAAGGAGTAGTTTTCCAAGGTATTCAAGGAAAAATTAGATGGATTTCTACGAATGAGGAATGTACAATAACAAATCAATTTTATTTCTAGTGCTACCATTCCAAATAAGAGAGCATATCAAATGACATTGAATTAGTGGTGGTGAACCATATTTTATCTAGATCTAATATTGGATATTTGATATTAGATCCCTGATATCATATACCTAATATTGGGGCCCAAGAAGCAATGTCAAATATCCGATATCAAAGGATGTGTGCCAACCTATAAATATAGCACTTGGGTGCACGATTTGGGCATATGTTTTATCATAGAATAGCAAAGCTCTTGTAGTTTCTTTTCTTTAGAGTTAGAATATTTTCCAAAGTGCTTGTAGCATGAGTTATTCAGTGTACGAATCTTTATTCAAGCACTGCTATACCTAAGCACGGTAGTATCTACAGTAATAAAGATGAGCTTTCTAATAAACCTTGTAGCACCTTAGCTAAACTAATTATTTTATTTAGGCATTTAATGCTTTATGTAATTTTAATTAATTTTTCCAAGTAATTAAGATAATATAAGTTACCTAAGTTAAATAACAATAAATTAAGCACATAAGTATGATCGCTTCGAGCATGTGCATGATGCTTGGTAATCCCAACAACACTTAATATTTGGTAACCCAGTGGCATTAGACATGTTTAGGATGTGTATAGAAAGTTGGATTTGATACTTATGTTAGGATTAGTTAGAGATTAATGAGTTAGTTAGATTAAATTAGCCATTAAAATACTTCATTCATTTATTTTAAGCAGCAAAAACATAAACATAAAAATTGATAAAAGTCAAATGTCTCAGTTGCACTTAACCATACCTTTGCATTTAACAAGTGTAATTGGGAAGGTAATGATTATAAAGATTAGATTTCACTTCCTGAAACTATTGTACTTGAAAAATTAAGGTCTATAGAATTTTACCAAATCAAGTGTGAATGCTTGTAATTTGTATGGTTGAGAATATGGGTATATTATGCTCATCATTAGTACCATTATTATGGACCTTTAGTTTGTTACATGCACTATCTAGGATTTAGTGAAAAAATTATTTAACATTGTTGGAACAAACCCTAAAGTCATATCATACATTAAAATAACTCCAAAAATTATAAAAAGGCCACTACATTTCTTATCTTCTAATGCAAGATGTCTTCTTCTCACAGATGTGATTCTCTGCCCAAGTCTAATGAAGTAAATTAGTAGGTAACCTAGTAATATAGAGTGATATATGCTCATCCTGATGAGTATGTATCCAATTTCACCTTTGTTCTATACTAGGATGAATTATAGTGATGAGACATGTAGGGCAACATTTTTTTGTTGCCCAATTGATCCATTCCTATGATGTCCCATCAAACTTTTATTTAGTTTGGCATCCAAGGGCTTCATGATAAATATGTTGTGCAAGATAGTGATGCCAAGGATTATGATCCCACTAATGCATAACATCTAAGGGATTGACAACTTCAGGAGCACTATGAGTCTGTGAAGGGAGAGTGATCCAATGATTCCCTCATTTTCAATGTACCAAAAAGATGGTGGAGAACATTTCTTTGGGGGTTTTTCATATAGAGAGACTCCTCTCTTTGACTTCAGTGAAGCAAGTCAAAACCAAAGCCTACAATCCATGATACATAATCCTTATTCTAGCAAGAATAGATCCAATGATAAAGGAGGATCTAAGGAAGAGAGTCATGGAGGGGATGCGGGTAAGCAACATGATCATGATCATCGCTATGACCACTAAAGAGGGGATGGTAGGCACCATGATGGTGGTAGCCCTCCTTCCTCTTTACCTTCATTGTCATCTTCTTCCTCTTCTAGCTCTAAACCCAACTACAAAGGATGTGATCATGCTGCAAGTGATTAACGAGATTGAGAGAATCAAGAGACCATCAAATAAGTCAAGATTTGGGGTGTAGGCATTTAAGAGAGACCCATCACCACAAATGAAGGGTAGTAAAGGGCATCATATGCACTAGCGTCATAGCTATAATGAGCTTTTGTTCATCACCCAAAGCATGCTAAACATTGCAAAGGTGATGAGAATTCCTATAAGACACATAAAGGATAGCCAAATCAAGATGCTAGACATGAAAAACATTCTCAAGTTCAAAGGGGAATATAACTCAAATTTTCAGAACTATCTTTAGGCTTTTCATGATTACTATGCCTTCTAAAATATAGAAAACAACTAGCAAAACCTTAAGTTGTTTCCCAGGGTACTCATCAAGGAGGTAGAAAGCTAGTATCAGTCCTTGGAGCTAAAATCAATCTATAGATGGAGTACGATGCTCAAACTATTTAATGATAAGTATCAAATGTACTCCTAAGTGTTCAATCTAAGAAGGTAGATCCAAGGTTGGAAGTATGAAACACATGAGTCCTTGGATGCCACCATGGGTAGATATTATTCTATATTATATTGATGCCTTGGCCATGGTTACTCTTAGTAGGAACTGTAATGATAGAAAATGTCAATGGTTGGAACACTGATGGATCCATGGGCACATAGCCTAATCCCAAGTCCATGTGAGGGCCTACTAGAGGTGGAGACAAGGTGGGTTAAATGGTGTTATCAATCAAACAAGAACTTACTAGATGTAACTGAGGTGCAGTGTGGTTAGCCATGATGCTAATGCAAAATAATGCTAAGTGTTTGCGTAGTGTTCATAGTGTTGATGGTGTAGAGCATAGTCATGGGTGCTTGAAGGGATGATCATAGTTAAGGATTTTGGAAAAAATGAGGGTATCAGTATTTTCCAAGTTTTATTCCTAGGAGAACTTGGACTAGGATGACAACCAATCAAACCCCAACTCCCTTGGTTAGTAACCCCTTTAACTTTACTAACTATCATGATATCCCAAAATCACTTGAAAATATAAATTTTTTTTAATCCCACAAACCCTTCTAGTGATGTTAAATTCCATCCTTATTCTCATCCTATTCCTACACTAGTTCCTCCATCCTCAATATAGCTACTACTTGCTCCATCCATGTAGGGTGAACTTCCAGCTCAGCCATAGAAATGCAATGCTACCAAGGCCATCAATCTAAAGTTGGTTAATCAACTAAGTGGTTTATAACCTCATTCTCATAAAATACCTTTCTTTTGATCCAACTGCCCAACTAGACCCTCACATACACCTATAACTAGCAACCCTACTTCACTATCTCCCTCTACATCTAATCCATTTAAGTCCCCTTCAAATCAAATACTACCTATAATTCATAATGTTATGCTCACTTATGTCATATCTAATTTTATCTAGGTGGGAAGCCTTCCTAGGAAATTAGCTATTCTTGGAAGTCCACTTATCTATTTACAAATGCTAGGAATGAACTACATAAAGCTCTTCTTGATTTAGGTTCTGATGTTAACTTGATTTCTCATGAGATGTATACTACTTGGAATCTACCACCTCTCAAAAAGAGCAATATATAATTGGAATTGGTAGACCTGTTCATAACCATCCCATTGGAATTGGTAGGAGACATTGTGACCACTATTTGTGGGTGGTCTTATCTTGTTAATTTCCTAGTAATCAAGATTGAGAACTAAGAAGTAAGTTCCATGCATCAAGTACAATGATACAAGGTGCAATTGTATGTAGAAACTCTGTTCCATGAAACAAGTGTCTATTTCTGTATGTAGATAGTATGTACATGAAGCAAATATTTAAAGGTGTCTATATGTAGTAGCCACAAAATAAGAGGGCACCTAGTGGTTAATCGCTAATTTTAAAAATAGCATAATGTACATGGAATCTACTGAGAGTCTAACATGCACTTATGTCATAGGCATGGATGAGCTAGAGTAAGTTCATCACCAACTCTCTAATAATACAAATGATGATGCCTATTAGGGAGAGCTAGAAATTCCCAAAAATTTTAAATAAGAGCACCTTGAGCTAAAAAATCTACCTACTAACATGGAATATGCATTCTTGAAAAATGCAAAGTCAATAATAATCAATGCAAATATTGCTTTTAAATAGAAACAAATGCTATTGAAAGTGGTTAATAGATGGCCAATAGCCTTTTCTTGGTCATATCCTAAACTCATTGGAGTTGATCCATGGTTTTGTTAGCACTACAGTTATACTAATCCATCCATGAGACCAAAGAGGAAACTACAATGGCAGTTGAATCCAAAATTGAAGAAAATTGTCAAAGAGGAAATTAAGAAACTCCTTAAGGTAGGGTTCATCTATCCCATTGTGCATAGTAAGTGGAACAGCCCACTTGTGATAGTGCCAAAGAGAGATGGCAAATGGGCATCTCTACAAGGTGTGCACCAATGACCTAGTTGATTGGTGTGTCCCTAATGCTGTCAATTGCACATTCTCTAGGATGCTCATGAGGGTCCTTGTGTGGGCCACTATGTTGAGAAAAACATGGCCATTAAAATCCTAATGGAAAGGTATTCTTGGCCAATACCTTTTAGGGATGCTCATCAAATTTTCCACTCTTGTCAACACTAACAATGAGATGGTGGAATAACCGCTTGAATGAAAGGACTTCATGGGGCATTAACTTCATGGATCCCATCATGCCCATGTCAAATGAAAAGGTGTACATCATATTTACTATTGAATATTATATTAAATGGGTATAAGCATAGTTTGTACAGTAGAATGTTATAAATAGGTTTGGTGTGCCACATGCAGTAATCTCTAATAATGGAACCCACTTTATAGGCACTACCTTTCGAAAGCTCATGCAACACTTGAGGGTTAAGCATAAATTAATAACACCTTATCATCCCCAAGCCAATGGTCAAGCTAAGGTTACAAATAGTAAAATCACTAAGAGCTTAACAAGAATAGTTAACAAATATAGGAGAGACTACAACACAAAACTCAATGGTGCCCTTTAGGCCTATTAACCAACATGGAAACTCCTTATTGGCTACTTACCCTATGAGTTGATGTACAAGAAATTACCAAGTCTCCCTATTTAATCCAATATTTGTACACTATCAGAAGTCTATGACCTTAACCTTAACTTTAAGTATAGCATAGGAGGAAAGATTAATAAATCTTAACCTACTAGATGAAAACTAATTGGTGGCCCTATCATCTAATGAGTTGCATAAGGCATTCAATAAAAACTGACATAAGCTTAGAATAAGGAAAGTAAAATTTCAACTAGGAGATAAGGTCCTCTACTAGAACCCCACACATATATCTCAATGAACTGAGTTTTAGACATTTTGAAAAGGACCTTACATCATTTATGAAACATTTTTCTTTGGGGCCATGTTGATCTACAAACTTGAGAGCCCAAACAAAAAGCAGTTGGCCAACAACCAACAGAAAAAGCCTTTCCATGAGCCTAAGCAAGGTACTGCAACAAATACCCTAATAGATGGATAATTACACTTAATTTTTTAGATCTTTTCCTTTCAACCTAATTGTGGTGGAGATGGCCATCCATGCTAACCATATACATGGCTCCTTAGTTTCTCTATTTTTTGTTTTACATATTTCTTTTGCAAATTTTTTATTTTATTCCTTTTTTATTTGAAAATTTTTCTTATGTCATCTCATTTTTTTTTTTTACATCATGATTAGTATATTTAATTTTTCTTGAATATTTTACACTTTCTTATATATCTTACTTTATTTTAGTGTGATTTTCTAATTTTTATTAATAACGTGCCTTATTACTAACTAGGTACAATGTGGTTTGTTTGATGTGGGCATGTGCTATCCTGTTATTTGATTGTTTGTGTTTGGATTCTAGCTTTAAGTTTTGTTACTGATAACTAGGACATGGTTTCTTTTTCATGAAATAGCTAGTGAGTCCATGACATCCACCCATCCACAAACTCTATGGTTTTCATTGTTTTGGAAGTATGAGGTCCCTTTTTCATTAATAAGACAATAATGAATTTGTAACCTTGGTAGTTTTTAGACTTGGAAAGGATTCAAAGGTGTGAATAGGGTGTGAATTCAAGGAAACTTGGTACTCTTTGTGCTTTTCTACTTGGGTGCATGTATGTTTTTATGGATTTCTTATTGTTTCATGTTAACCAATAACATGAAGTTGAATAAGTCTTGCCATGGTGTGGTTCCCATTTCAAAAAAAAATGATGAAAATTCAAACCACAACCCTTAGACAAAATAAACTAGCTACAAGCATTGGTTATGGGACTGAAGAGACATGTTACCCATGCCTAAAGGTCCCCCTCTAACTAAGGCCTTTTCTAAGTTCCTACTTCTCTTTTCTTCTTAAAATAAGAAATGGTGGTTGTTCCATGAGAGCACTCTTCTGTCTTGAGGTGGTGGATCGATCTTGTGTCACTAAACATGGTTGATTAGTCTAGACTAAGGATGGATTTAGTTAGGTCACCTAACCACAAAATTCACAAGGAATTCATGTGACCTTCATTAGGAACTCCATTGCACTTTCTCTCTCATCCATCTATGCTTTCCTTGCCTCACCTCACTACTAGTGTTCATGATCATGTTTCATGTCTTGGTTTGATGTGTCCAAATTCTTAGTTAGTTTCTTTTGGGTTTTTTTACTTAACTTTCCATAACCATTAATCATCAATGGGATCCACAAACTCCTTGGTTTGAGGTTATGAAAGGACAACAAAGATTGAGGGAGAAGATTCAATGATCATGAAGGGTCCTATTCAAGCTTGAATCTTTTACAAAGCTTGTGTCAATTTTGGATAAGGTGTTCAATTCTATTATCATGAATACCCAATTTTGTAAAAGATTGTATATTTATACACTTGGTCACCTAGTGTCTATCTATTTCGTCTGAGTTAATTTATATTTTAGTAAATAATCTCATACCTTCCCAATATTTTGTAATGAACTTGTTCCTCCTTTTGTTCACTTAGGGAGGAGTTTTCATTCAGTCATGGGGGTATGATGAATTGTATTTTGTTTGGCTATGATATCAAGGCCCAAGAAGCGATGTCAAATATTTGATATCATGGAATGTGTACTAGTCTATAAATATAATGCTTAGGCACACAATTTGGGCATAGGGTTTGACATATCATAGCAGAGATCTTGTAATTTCTTTTCTCTAGTGTTAGAATATTTTTCAAAGTGACTACAACATAAGTCATTAAGTGTATGGATCTTTATTTAAGCACTACTGTACCTAAGCATGGTAGTGTGTGGCAATAAAGATGAGCTTTCTAATAAAACCTATAGCACATTGGCTAGATTAATTATTTTATTTATCTATTTAATGATTTATGCAATTTTATTTAATGATTCTAAGTAATTAAGGTAAACTAAGCTAAGCTAAGATAGTTAGGTTAAATAGTAATAAATTAAACACATATGTACGACCACTTCGAGCATGTGCATGACACATCGTAATCCTAGTAACACTTAACATTTGGTAACTCAGTAGAATTATATGTGTTAAGTATGTGTATGGAATGTGGGATCGAATACTTATGTTAGAATTAATTATAGACTAATGATTTAGTTAGATTAAATTATCCATTAAATTAATTCATTCCTTTATTTTAAGCACCAAGAACATCAACATAAAAAATGATAAAAATTAGATACCTTAGTTGCACTTAACAATACTTTTGCATTTCACAAGTATAACTAGGAATACAATGATTGTAACAATTACATTTCACTTCCTAGAACTAGTGTACTTGAAGACTTAAGGTCTATGGAATTTGACTAGATCACATGTAAATACTTGTGATTTGTATGGTTGAGCATAGGGGTATTCACTGCTCATCAAGTGGGTATAATAATAAAGAAAATTATAGGAGTTACTTGCAAATGGTTTCATGAGAAAATCCATTTTACCTTATCTAGTTCTAGTAATGCTTATGCCAAAGAAGAATAATAATGAATGGAGGATATGCATTGACTCCAAGGAAGTCAACAAGATAATAGTGACGTATGCATTTTTTATTCAAAGGATGGATGATATGCTTGATACCATTACCAATGTAGATATTTTTAGTAAAATTTATTTGAAGAGTGGTTATCATTAAATTTGAATCAGACATGGTGATTAATGAAAGATATATTTTAAAACACTAGTGGATTGTTTGAGTGGTTGGTGATGCCCTTTGAAATTAGAAATTCATCTGCTACATTCATGAGGTTGATGCATGATGTACTTAAAGATTAGATTGGTAAGCATTTTATTATTTTTTAACAATTTTTTAGTGTACAATTCTAATGAATATGAGAAATTGGATCACTTAAGAAGAGTGTGTCTAAAATTGAAGAAGGCACATTTGGTAATCAATGTGAAGAGCAATCATTTCTTTAATAGGAAAATCAGATACATCAAGCATGTGATTTCCAAAAATGAAATTTAGATGGAAGTATCAAGATGAGGACTATTAGAGATTGGCCAACTCCTAAGAATGTTGGGGAAGTAAGATCATTCCTTAGTTTAACAAGGTTTTATCAAAGATTCATAAAAAAATTCAATGATATTTCTTCATATATGTTTGATTTTTTAAAGAAAAATAAATATTTTAAGTTTTGTGATGAAATCCAAAGGAGCTTTAATTTTCTAAAACAAAAAAAAAACCAGTGAGTCAATGCTTATAATTCTATATGTTTAGAAGATTTTTTAGGTGGAGGTGGATGCAAATGGACTTACGATTTGAGGGGTACTTTTACAAGAATGAAGAATGTAAGCTTATTACTTTATTTTCTAAAAGGTTAAATGAGTCAACGTAAAAATATAGCATATATAAGAAGGAGTTTTATGTTTTTCTTTAAAAAATTAAGCATTGGAGACATTAGTTATTATCCAAGGAGTTCATCTTGATGATGGATCATAACCACTTTAGTTTCTAATTTCTTAAAATAAGTTGAGTGCTAAATACATCAAATGTATTGTTTAATTGCAAGATTTCAATTTTTTACTTAAGCAAAAAATTTAAAAAGACAATGTGATAGCCAATGCATTATTTATGGTGCATGTGGTTTATTTCAATGTACTACATGTGGAAGGTATGGGTGATTTTGCTGCTTTTTATGAGCATGATTATGATTTTGGGTAGATGTGAAAAACCCTCAAGGAAGCATTGTTGAGTTGGATAGGGTAGTGGAGAGACTATCATATTTAAGATAAACTATTATTCCAAAATAGGAAGGTATGTGTTCTTAAGTATGAGTTTAGAAAGAAATTATTTTTTTGAAAAGCATTATGATGACATGGCAAGTTATATGGGTAGGGATAAAACATTGGATATAATGGGTAGAAACTATTTATGGCCTAGAATGACATTTTGAGTTTCCAAGTTTGTGAATGAGTGCTTGACATGTCAAAAAAATTCAAAGGACATAAAGGAGTGAATGGATAGTACATGCCTTTGTCAATTCCAAAGGATTCATGGAAAAATATGTCAAGGGATTTTATGAGTGATATTCCAAAGACCAAGAGTGCGAAAAATGCTATTTTTGTTGTGGTGAATAGGTTCTCCAATATGGAAAACTTCCATTCCATGCAAAAATATGAATGATGCATTTCATATGGAAAATTTTATTTTCTAGCATGTTGTAAAATTACATGATATTAATTTGAATATTATTAGTGATAGAGACTCCAAGTTCACTAGTAATTTCTGAATGTTCCTCTAGAAAATTTTAGGAACAAAGCTAAATTTTTCTAGTGTATATCATCCATAATTTGATGGTCAAATTCAAGTGGTGAAAAATCTTTGTTAAATATTTTGGGATATTATGTGATGAACATCCCAATCAATGGAAAAATTTGTTATGTCATGTTGAATTTTCGTATAATAATGCTTTCCATATTATCATTGGAAAACACACATTTTAGATGAATTATGATTTTTTTTCAAAGATGGTTGATAATG
>MNCI01006253.1:3020-18068 GCA_015680685.1 Gnetum montanum
GTGACTTCAAGGGGATTTGATGCATTTGTGCTGGCCATTCTCTTGGGTGCTTGAATGTTTTCTTCTTGGGTTTTCCTTACCATTCTGACACTGCTCCATTTGGGAAGCTGAGATAATAAAAATAATGAGTCTTTGCATGGTGTGGTTCTCACGCAAAACATTAAAAAAACAGTGAGAATTCAAAGCACACCCCTTAAATAAATGCTTTCTTCAATAATTAAATCTCTCTCAACCCTCAACTCTCCTAGTTAAGTGCATTCAGTACGACCACTTCAAGCACGTGTGTAACGCTTGGTAACCCAGTAACGAGTAACGTTTGGTAATCCCAGCAATGTTGCACTGGTTCAGGGTGTGTGCGGCAAGTGGTAACGGATACTGGTGTTAGGAACTATTAGAACCTAGTTAATGAATAGTTAATGTAAGGTAGTCACTTAGTCCTCTCAACCCTTTTCCCCTAGTGCATGCCCGCAGTGTGATGATTGTAATTGTACGGCACCTTTATTCGAGTGTGACGTACTTGGACATGCACATGATCGGAAATAAAGATCGAGATTACTTCATCATTGCAGCATTCACTTAGCTTAATCATTTCATTAATTTTTATTTGCTACTTTCTTAGTTAATATCTTCTCACCCTAAACTCCTGTTAAATGCGAAATGAGTACAACCTGATTACAAGCATTTAAGTGTGACTACTTGGTAACCCAATAGCGTACCTAGGATTTGCACTTGGTAATCCCAATGGTAGTCATGCACGAAGTCCAAGATGTGTACGGATGATCGAGAAACAGATGCTCATCGCATTTAGGCTAGCTTAGATTCTCTCTCACCCTTTCTCTCTTAGCTTAGTTAATATTATCTTCTATTGTCTTTAGGAGTAGCATTAGCATAGAAACACATCATACACCTCACTCTAGACTAAACCATACGTGACAAAGCTAATACTAGTCCAGGTGGGAAGACAACGAACTGCGACCTAAGGCTAACTATCTAGTTGCCACAACTAGTCCGTCTACGGAGTTCGACCGGATCGCACGTGTAACGCTCATATTCGTATGGTTGAGTGTAGGGGTACCTCGCCACTCATCAATCATGGACTATTTCTGGTATATCAAGGGCATGATGAATGATGTTGGACTGTGGTTTTTTCTATGCTTGTATGATCATAGGTTAGCTTTATGGTTGATATGGTGTGTGTTGTTTTAAGCATGCATGAGACTAACAGTGTTGCAAATTGCCTTGTACCCCACTCCTCTCTTCTAGTGTAGCACTTGTTGATCATTTAGCAGGGGAAGTGTAAAGGCTTCCTACTTAGTTGTGTACTAACTTTATTTCATTATAGGTAAAAGGTGTAGGAGCCTAGACAAGCACGAAGAGGAAGGGTAGAGGAGGGGAAAAGCTTCTATGCTTGGTTTATGTATATTTTCATGTTAATGTATATTTTTATGCACAGTAGTGTGGACTAGATGCCCTTATATGAAACTCTCTATACTCTTCTTTATATGATGATGAGGTTATGTGTTTTTTTTTTTATGTTTTCGCAAAGCAGTGTATAGTTTACTTTATGTAGAGACATGCATTTATCTAAGGTGATATATATATATATATATATGTTTGGTTTTTAGTATGGTAGGAAAGTTTTGTACCCTTTGACTTTTCTTATTATCATGTATCCTGCACATTATTGATTTTAGTTATCATGCTTCCATGCTAAGGTTTCCTAATCCTAGGCATCACCCTATCCTCGCTAGGGTGGGGTCTTACATCTAAAAGCATTATAATCACATTAATAAAGGTGGTATTACAAGGGCATGGCATTTTTGTTAACTACATACCCGAATCTACTACCGACCAATGAGTTTGGAAAGAGAGAATAACATGATGTCATCATTGGCATTTTGGTGATGCGAGTGTGGCCAATAGGAAACTTTGTCAAAAAAAATCTTTACATCACCATTTAAAATTTCTTTCAGAGAGTATCCTTTCGAGTTAGCAGGATTTGTTATAATTTCTACAACTCTTTTGCCTTCTCTTTGTCCAAGTATTTTTTTGAATCCCTTGCCCACCTGTACCTGATTGAATTAAAAAACCATGTCTAAGTTCGAAAATTCTTCATGCAGCAATTCAAAAATCCATTCCTAAAACAGATTTTCAAGTTGATCCACTATGAAAACTTGGGAAATGGTTTTGTTGCAATAGTACTCTCCTTTGCATTCCTGTCCTTTGTCACAGACCTTGCCTTTCCTTGCCAAGGCTTCTCCTGCAAGCTACAAACCGACAACCAGCAGAGCCAGAACGAGAACCAATGAGGCTTTGTCATAGCTACCAAGCTCTAAGAAATTTGAAAAATTCTAAGAAAATGTAACTTGGATTTTCATGTATTAGCAAATATTTTGTAGGTTGTTGCTTGCTTGCTTACTTGGACGAATATGATCTTTGTTGATAAGATTTCCACAGGAATCTTATCTTTATTGAGAAGATTTCCGCATGAATTTTATCTTTATTTGGTGGGCATGACATGTGTGCCATCTTGCATAAAATACTTGCATATGAAGGCATGTTTGGTTTCATTATTTTCCGTGGAAATGTTATGTTTTTATATAACAAATTTAAGTTTATATTGATTATGCATATTTTCAAAGGTTGCTTTCGGTGTACAGATTGGATTAGAAACTTCCTGATATACAATTTCAATACTTGTATTGCAAGAAGAATAGGTGTTAGAGGAGGGTAGCCATGGCAAAAGACAGTTTCTTGTTCGTTGGTTTGCTTGTTCATTCATGCATTTGTTGAGTGATCAATTTTTGTGGGTGGCTGCATCAACATCTGGCAGATTTGCTATAGTCTTTTGCTGCTACACTACACATGAACAGCTGCTTAGATTGTATTTTTGTAGCCTACCTTCTCTCTTATCTTTTGGGAAACAACCCACAAATCCAAAAATATCTTAGCCATGTTACCATTAGTAGTACTTTGTTGTCACATTAGTTAGTAGTGCATATATAGGCATGAGGGCTGGGGTGTGAAACTTGCATAGAAATGATTTTACTCAAAGAAAAAATAGGTGAACTAGTGAATAATGAATGAATGAATTATTTGATGGATTTAGGGAAGGGATGGGATGGGATTAGTTCATGGACTAGTCTTTTCCACGACTCTCATCTCATGACTCTTTCCTATCAATCCTTTTGCTTTGGGCCATCCAAAAATGTACAGCAGATTTGCATGAATTCAAGCGCTCATTCATTATTAGCTCTATTCCAAGCCACCCCAACACACAAATATGTGAAGATAGCATATCCTACATATATGAGCAAAAAAGCTTCAATGTTGCCCCACATCACAGTATTTGTAGGTCACAACAATTTCCCTACTGCTCAAGATCTATACACTTGGAGGCCACTGCAATGTTGTTAGTTTGGGCCAAGTTGCCTAGCAACCAATCAAATGGTGCAAAACCATATATATGTCCACGGCATTGTTTGTTTGCTAAGCTTACAAGACACACCAAATTTATGATTTAGGCCTGCTCTTGATTCTTATTTACCATTGCTCTCATGTCCTGGGAAAGCAGAATCTGTCATATTCTTTATTGCTTTGCTAAATAGTATCGCAACCTAATTTCCATTATTTATACGAATAGCAACTTGTTTTGGAAAAAGTTGTCAGGTCATGCAAAAAATAGTTGTCATTTTCCCAAAAACAATAAACTTTAAAAGGACTATGCTTCAAACTATTTGTATGTGCTACAACAAACCTTGTTTTCTAATGATGCAAAACCAATTTCTAGGATATTTACTAGTCCTTCCAATGCACTCATAATGGATTCTATAAGAGATTTCATGTACCCAAATGCATCACGGCCAATTTTGAACTTCTACAAGTTGATCCATAAATCCAGTATTGATTGTTATAATCCAGAACAACCATGCATTACATATTTATTATGTTGTTGCCTTTTTATTTGCTAATAGATAGCCTCATTGAAATGGAAGTAGGTGAAACTTTTTATTTCAAAATGAATAAACTACATTACAAGGATGACTGTGTCCTTCCACACTCATTAATTTTAATTTGTTAACTTAGAATATGTTCGTTTGTATTGTACAAAGTATTAATTTTATGTATGTTCACTAAAACTTTAGTCCTATGAGAGACTTTGATCATAAAAATATGGATGGACCCACAAATACAAGTTTTGATTACATGTTATCATTTGAAATGGATAAAGCAAAAAAACATTATGAATGTCCTTGCATAGTGGTATTTTTTTTGGCATATTCACCTTGTTCTCTAAACACTTTTGTTATTTAAATTGGTTGCACAATGACATAAAGAGAATTACGAAGACAATCTTGGCCACATAAGCCAAACATTTACATTGTTGTCTTACCTTGTTAGACACACCAATAGCAACATTATCAGGGAAACTACTTGCAACACCAAGCCATGTACAACAATGTTGTGGCCTTGCTTCAGGACCAAACATGTTGTTTCAAAACACCTATTTATATTTTTCACAATTAGCATAAAGTAAATTTTGACAAAACTGTTTGTGTGACACAAATTTTAATGTCATTTGCATGCAATATTGTAGTCCAAGTCCATTGCCTTCTATCCATAATTACACTCTTTTCGATAGTTGAAGGACTACTTTTGGTGTTGGCTTATTCACTTAAAAACAAAAGGATAGATTGAAAAAAAAAGATAAAATGATATCATATCTAATTAGGAAAGGTTGGCAAGAGTGATCTTCCCATCTATTGATGAATTGTGATAGTGAAGATTTAGATGAATGCATGCCACTAATTGCAATGGAAGCTCATTCTCAACAATATGGCGTTGCTTTCAAAAACTTTGTCTATGAATCCAGATTGAATCATTAAAATGCAATATATAAGGATGAGCAAATCAATTCATCAAGAAACTATGGCCACAAAGTATATGTTCAAATTTAGAATATGAACAACATGACAAATAATTGGTGGTTGTGGCCATTTTACAAATTTGGAAATTCATGTTTCTATTATGAAATCAAGATTGATCCATTTAATATACCCAACAATGCATGGTTTGAATGGTGGAAAGATTTTGTTCATAATCCATATGTGATGATAGAAAATTCTCTCTTTTGTTGAAAGTGTAAATCATAGTGATTATTTCTTCTATACAAATCCTAGAGTTAAAAATATATATACAAATACGTTTGGTTGGACAAGCATGAGTTATTACTTATTTTCCACTATAGAAAGAAGACATGTCACTTGCAGTTCATCAGGATTTGCTTTCTATCAAGTAGTGTATAAAACAAACAAGTGGAATATAAGTTACTTTTGGGAAAACAATGTGGAGACAGATAATACAACTTCACCTTTCACGTATGATTTATGCATCTTGAATATTAAACTTAGTGGTGGACTAACATTGGAATACTTACAACATCCACTCCATCAAGTGTTGTTGGTAAGTCCTTACACTGGAGATTCTGATTATGATGAAGATCCATAAACCTTAGCATATATTGTGTCTTGTAATGTTAATAAAATGAGTTTCCCTTTATCTTTATGATCATGTTTCATTTGAATACTTACACTTGTTTTATATCTATCAAAATTTAGGAAAAAATAAACAAAAATATATGGAATCTGTTGGTACTATTTTCATACTAAAAGCTTACTTATTAACTTTCTTCAACAAGTCTCTACAAAAAAAATATTACGATCTTGACTACTAATAAAACCATCATTCAAAGCATGATCTAAAAATGTCAACAGAAAGTCATAATAGCGTTCAAAATTTAACAACCCAACCTAAAATTAACTAAGAAAAAGTATTAATGAATTATACATATTCAATCTCCTATATGTCTTTAGTGCCTATGAATGTGATTTTCATAATACTAAAATATAGTTTACATATAGTATATTTGTTGTTCATGTAGTCATTTAAGTAATTAGATAGTATTTTTTTGGTGAAATATTGCAGGTACTATAAGTTATGAGAGCTACTTGTATTTGGATCACAAACTTTTCAAAAAAAAATTCATTGATAAGATGGTTCAATATAACAAAAACTAGGTATGTAGTAAAGAAATATTTTTAGTAGAATAGAATTGAGATTTTTAATTATTACAAGTAATAATGTTACTTTGACAAGATTATAAATATAGTAAAAGTCAAATATCAAATAATACTATGTGTGCTAAAAGAACAGAATATTTCTATGTATATAAACAAACAAAAAGAAATAGCTTGAATAATGAAGAGTTAGAAGCATTAAGAAAACATGAAACAATGTACAAATCTAATATAAGAAAATGACAAAAACTAATAACTAACACTAATGACAACTCATCCTTTATGTCAATGCAAAGAGAAGAGATTAAACTAAATAATGTCACATTGGTAGACTCTAATGATCAAATAATTTTACAACAACTAAAAAAAATTATACGAACTTAACCAAACCATGCAAGAAATATGCTTTTAAAAATTAGAAAATTTTAAATATGAAGACAAACAAAATATTAGAAATGCTCAATTAAGATTTGAAAATAGTCTTCAAACTGTTACAAATGAATTTGAATGTAACACATGTAATAAAAAAAATTTGCAATGTTACGTACCAAGAAAAA
Organism: Gnetum montanum; assembly: GCA_015680685.1. NCBI lineage: Eukaryota > Viridiplantae > Streptophyta > Gnetopsida > Gnetales > Gnetaceae > Gnetum > Gnetum montanum. Next base: position 9,655 of record MNCI01006253.1, read on the forward strand.
TAGCATATTTGAATGTCAAAGATGTGAAAAAGAAAACTATCCTAAATGTTTTTCTATATTGAATAATATTGAGCATAGAGAACAACCATGTGAACTTCAAGTTCAAGAAATGTTAATTGCAAGGCTCAATTCCATAATTCAAGTTACACATGCTCATGGAGGCCAACTAAAATATAGAGGTCATACAATAAGCTTACCACAACATGTAGAAGAGGTAGCAAAAAACCTACCTCAAAAATTACAAGAGTTACCATAGATTATTGTTTAAAGAAAAGATCATTTTGGTGGAACATATGATTTTATTATCAACAAAGTAAGAGTACTATCAACGTTGAAATTTAAAATTCATAATGATAAGTTTTGCCAAGATGTTGAAATAGATTTAGAAAGTACTAAAGAACTTCCAAAAAACAATGATATAAGATTCACTGATAAAGTTCAGATAATTAATATTAATGAATTAGAATATGAATCAAATAACATTGAATCATATATAATAAGTAATGATGATTATGAAGAACTTTATGATGAAAGTATACTTACATCATCTACAATTATGAATACAATTAACTCTAAAATAGAGAATGATCTCATTCAAGATTGGCTTAATTTACATAAAATAAAAGTTGCAGAAAATATTAATTGGCCAATAATAGATAAAACTCTATCAAATGAATATTTTTATCTTGGCTTATGTGATATGGCCTTCCCTACTCTTTTTCCTACAAGAAAATGTAATTTCTATGACTTAAGAACTAAGTAAGTTTGATTACATGAATATGCAAAACATCTTTTGTTGTATAATGATGGAAGATTTGCAAGACATCCTAGATATAGATACTATATTTTTAACATGATTAGGAGACATTGTGCACAAAACATAGCCTCAATTTTCATTAAACAGAATTTAAATCAAATGGCAATGCATATCAATGAGGTAAAAGAATAATTATGCAAGTATCCAAGCAAGATTTTTGCTAATGAAATTGTATGATAGTTCTACTTTGTGAGGTACACAAGCTTATTAGTCAAAATTTTGCTTACAGTTAATATCAATGTTGAATCAAATTGGATCTCGTACTATATTTTTCATGTTACGTGCTATTGATATCCATTGGCCTAACTTACATAAACATATGATAAGAGTTGCAAACAAAAATGATTTATAACAAAGTAAACAACAAATAATCATTAAAAACCCTCATGTTGTAACAAAATATATGTATTACTATTACCAAGTTTTTATGAAAGAGATTTTGAAGAAAGACATAAAAGTGATTGACTACTGGTCAAGGTACGAATGGCAACATCGAGGGTCTCCTCACATACATGGCTTTTTGTGGATAGAAAATGCTCCAAATACAAACACAGTTAATTGGTATGATGAAAATGAAGTCAACAAGTTCAAAACTTTCTTAGATGATCTTGTACATGCATGGAACCTTCAATTTTCCATTGCAATTTCATCTTTTGAGGTATCAAATAAGTACATTCCATTATTATTGATGTTGATATTGTGCTAGATTTGATATTGATTTTGCAAATAAATATATATACAAGAAAATAATTCAAATATGTGTCACCCATCATCATACGATAAAGAAGCAATATTCACCAAAGATGTCAACGAAGATTACGTAGAACTAATTAACTCAATTCAAAGACATTCAAAATGTAGAAAGGATACTTGCTTATGATTAAAAAATAAAAATTATATTGCAGCTAATGTATCAAAAAGTTATTTAAAAAACTATTGCAAAAAAANAATATGTTGTTGGAACTACCTTTAGTAGAATGTAATAGAATTTTTGTAAACTTAAAATTGTCTAATCAAGTATATAAACAAATAGTTACAAATGAATCTAATAATGAAGAATTGTATTCAAAAGATATTTTGAAAGCATACATAAATAAACCAACAAACATGAGTGGTTTAAACCTTTATGAGGTGACAAAAAAAATTTATCTACAATCCAAAATGAAAGTCAAATAAGTTATGAAAACAAAGACAAAAAGAAGCCATAGTTTAGGCTTATCCTATATTTTTAGAAAAACCAATTGAGAATCCTGAAAAATGATTATAGTATTGTCGAATTCAAATGTTGCTTTATGTTTCATTTCATATATATGAAACAGAAATAGGAACAACAAAAGAACAAATAAGAGCTAATTGGAAAGTACATGAACAAATAATTGAAAAATAACTAATAAAACTGAAACCAGGGAAGATACAATTTCTGAAGATTATGAAGAAGATGTTTATATTGAAAATGTAAATCACCTTCAAAACAAATGGGAGCTTTTATCAAGTTTGCAACCAACACAAGTTTTAAATAACACAAAAATAGATATGTTAGGACAAAGATATATAGACATTTGGTATGAATGGAACAAAACTGATTAAAATGAAATTGAAAAAGCATTACAATTTCTAAATTCTTTGAAAAATTTCAATACTACTATTATGATTCAACCTAATACAAATTATCAACAAACATTAAATAACAAATAACAAGAAGTTGTGAATATTATTAAAAATCATTATATGTAAAGTAAAACAAAGGCATTAAAACCATTGAAATTAATAGTACAAGGTAGTGTTGGCACCAGGAAATCTTTCCTAATTCATGCTATTAAAATAAAAATGTCTACTTTAGCATTTTCCAAAAAAAATTGCTTTGTTGGTAATGGCGCCAACAGGGGTTGCAACTATTAATATTCAAGTAAAAACAATTTATGCTGGTCTAAAACTATCCATAAAAGAAAAAGAAAAAAACAATAATATTAGTTTACATCAATTGTAGAATGATTTAAAGGACATAAAATATATTCTTATTTATGAGTCTAGTTTCATTGGAGCTAGGTTATTAGGAGACATAGATGCAAGACTATGACAAATATGTTCTCATTATAATGAAAGTTTTGGATGTAGGTCAATGATTTTTCATAGGTGATATAGCTCAATTACCTCCAATTCAAGATATAGCACCATATTACTCCAAAGGTACTGGAAAAATTTCATGCAATGAGTTTACATTTGTTGTTTTATTGGATAAAATATTATAGCAAAACACATCTACAAAAGAATAGAGAACTTTTTAAAAATTGCTAGAAAATGTAAGAAATTGTACACCAACAAGTACCGATTGGGAAATACTAATAAATAAAAGCCAAAATCAAATGTCTATTCAAGAATAAAAAAAATTTCATAATAGTATACAGTTATTTGCAAGAAACGATCATGTAAATGAACACAAGAAGAAAATGCTATATAATTTGGAAAAGCTTGTTTGTCAAAGTCTTAGCATTAGTAATTGTTCTAATCAATACATATCCATGGATGATGAAGATTTGGAATCAGAAATATTAATCACAATTAGGGCTAAAGTAATGTTGATAATAAATATATATACTTGTTATGGTTTGGTAAATGGAACAACTGGAACTACTATAGATATATTTTAAATAAAGCAACCAGCACCACCATCTTTAGTATTGATTAATTTTCCAAACTATACTAGTCCATCATTTATGTCTTCTTCAAAGCAAATAGTTCCGATGATGCCACTACAATTTGGTTCAAAAAAACAATTACCATTAAAACTAGCATGGGCACTTATAATACATAAATCACAAGACATGACACTTGACAAAGTTGTTGTTGATATTACACATTCGCAACAATTTGGATTAGTCTATATAGCACTTTTTCGTGTTATATCATTATCATGCCTACAAATTTACCATGTAATTTCTTATGACTAGTATGAAAAAATGAACAAATCAAAATTAGCCCAAAGAAAAATCAATGAAGTAAATTGTCTAAAAAAGTTGTTTGAAAGAAACACTTGTATTTCTACATATAGTGATAGGTACAATTTTGAATAATTTATTTATGATATTGTAAACTTTAGAAATAAATATTAGTTAATATAAATGATTTTTTATTTATGTATGTTATTAGAAAAAGTAATATATGTGAATAACATAGTGTCCATTAACTTCATCGCTACTCCACTAAGTTTCATGCCATTATCTGTTCTTGAGCATTATGACAAAAATTGGGTTTGCGAAGTTTGTGTAATATATAAAGCTGGTATTAAATCATTTGGAAATATCAAAGATGGAAAAAAAGTACAAACTTATCAAGTAATGGATGCTGAGGTATCAACTTAAATTATTTCTGTCAATGTTCCTTACAATGTATTTAAATATTAATAACTACTAACTCATTCCTTTTCATAGGAATCTATTATGCAAGTCATAGCCTACAATGAAGATGTGAAGATAGCAAATGCTAATTTACATGTAGGGAATGTATATTACATTCATGGAGGAAAAATTCAAAGCAAGAAAATAACATTTAATAAAAAAATGTGATTATGAATGGTATTAAATAGATTCTCAAAAATCCACCAAATAGATTAGATGGTTAAGGAAATTCCACATTACAAGTATACTTTCGTCAAGCTCATAAACCTGGACTCTTATATCAAATCACAAGAGAAACTAGGTAATTTTGTAGAATTTCTAATTATTGAGTAATATATTTTATTTGTTTCATAACTAACCTTTCTTTTTAACATTTACAGATCTAATTAGGATAGTCGTAGAAATAAGCCCAATCAATACATTCAAAAGAGATATAAATGATCAAACAATTAAAAAAAGACAATTAGAGATACTAGATCCAAGGTAAGAAAATATTTCTTATTTCATTATAATATAAAAATGTTGAAGTGATATAACTCTAAACTTACATTTGTATTATAATTGTAGTAATGATGAGCCTAAAATTGTAACATTATGGAGGAATTTAACAATTGTAGAAGGGGAAAAGATTTATGGAATGATTGAAAAAAGACACAACATCATCTCTAGTTGTAATGCTTTCAAATGTTTATGTAAAATACTTCTTTGGAAAAAGTGTAGCAACATCCAATGACAGTGGTGTTATCATCAATCCCAACACTCTAGAAATAAGAAAATTACAAGAATGGTAAGAAATTTTTTTAAAAAAATAAAATAGTTAATTATTGAAATTTGTTGAACTTATTTTCTTTGGCATGTATGCAAGTATAAATGAATCAAAAAGGCATTGATATCTTCCTATCCATCAACTACAGAAGAAAAACAAGCCACATTATGCAAGCTAAATCAATCTATTCATATTAGTAATGTATGTCAAGTCATAAAAAAATAAAAACTTGATTTTTAAAAAACTTATATAATAAAGATAGCTGAAATATTTTTTACAGGTTAATTATATTGTAGCTACCTATATAATTAACATATCAACCACCAAAGATTTGTGGTATACAGCTTGTCCAAGATGTAGACGCCATGTTAAGACTTCCAAAGAAGAAAGCTCAAAAGAAGGATTAGAAAAAATATTATATGAATGTATTACTTGTGGCATAAAACACAAGAATTATCAATTATGGTAAATTAGTGTATATTGATTTACAATTTAATAAAATAAATTTTGAATAATTATTAATATTGATAACCTATATTTCATGAAACAGTTATCTTTTTCAAGTAAAAGTGGTGGATGATACTACACAAGCTTTTGATAACAATATATAATGAGGATGGTAAAAGATTATTGGGACACAAAAACCATAAACTAAAATTAAAATAGGTACATATGTAAATTATGTAAGACAATTTAAATATAAATTATATATTCAACTTTTGCATGTTTGCAGGAAAATGACCTTAAAAGCTTTCAAGAAATAATTGATAATGGTGTTTGGTAACTATTTGACTTTGAAATTTATATCTCTATATCAAAGTTTAGAGCAGTAGAAGAACAACGATATAATGTTCGTCAAATAAGAGAACTCTAGCCAATAAAGGAAACTATAAAACAGTTTTCCAACATTGTAAAAATAACATCTAAGTTACAAACATCCTCATTTACATAATAAATTAAGGTTTTTATCTATTTTATTTGAAAAGTTTTTGTGTATTTTCTATACATTATTTCAACTACTATGCTACTTACACATATCCTTTTTATTTACAGATAAATTCTTCTACTTGCTATAAGCTTTTTTGAAAGCTACATTGTATTAAGACATATTTTGTTAAAGCAAGCATTCTATAATTGTATTCTGTGTCATAATATTTAAAACCTACATTGTATTAAGAGAGATTTTGTTAAAGCAAGCATTCTATAATTATATTCTATGACATTTACAACAGTGAATGAAATGCTTTATATCAAACATTACATTTGAAAAAAATACAATTCTGAAAATTATTGTTATCTCATTGAATAAATGAATATTTCAATAGCATTTACTATTATGACTATTATTAATGAAATATTATATTTATCAACCTATGCATATTTAGAACTAAACTTCCTACATAAGACTATAGTTTTAACAAACAAAAATCAAATTGCTACTTCTTGCTTTTGAATATTGATATGTAGAGTCAAGAAATAGCTAGCAAAAGAAAACATACTAGGATTGTTGTGCTTAAAGATCGCATCAAAAGTCACCTTTGGAAATTTGTAATATAAAATCAAAATGAGATAAATAAGTCTAAAGTAGTCCATTTGTTTCAATTTACACAATGAATGATTCCAAAATTTTAGAAGGTATTTCACTAATAGAATATAATCTCTTCCAACTAGTGAAGCAATTTTTAACTTTATTTAAAATATGTAAACAAAAAATTCATGTTTGCTACCTTCATCATTCATATGAATCAAGCTTTCTTAGGATAATGATGTATCATGCCATGTACCTTTTATGATGACAGCACTACCTTGAGTGATTTTTGAAGGAAACAATAAGAAACATTAATAAAGCAAACCATCTATATAAACTGTAGTAACAAGTAATGCATCTCCTCCTGAAAATATTCCAAGCTTCTTTGCAAAAAATTCATTCCATCATCTTTATTTATTTATTCTTCTCTCATTCATGTTGATCCTGAGCATAGAACAACATCAAATGGGCAATAGAAAGAAAATCAATGTTGAATAATATTTGTCTAGGCATTTATAACACATCAACAGCAACAAATGTCAAAAATGAATCAATCAATTCAATATTTCTTTACACCATAAGTTAAAGAAGAACAACTGAAGTTAGCATTCAAGCAAAACATGAAAAAAAATGCCTAACCAAAGCCAAGCAAGAGAAAAATGCTAAAAAATGGTTGAAGCCACTGTAATTTACTCCAAATATATCATCCTCATAGCACTAGTTGTGTCATGAAAATAATTTTTAAATAATTAAACAAAGTAACTCACTTAATTAATTACTATACCACTTATTACCAGTGGTAAGTTCCTACCGCCTATTGTTCAACCTTCCCATACAAATGATTTGAAAAAACTATATGCTACCAAAAAATATTAACCCATGTCTTAATCCTTTTTAAGCTGAGCATTAATTTTGCTTATTTTTGAAAAAAAAATGACCTCAAAGAAACATAATTCACTACCATTGGTGCTTTGGTATTCTCCATAGGTTTTGAGTTGAAATAAAGTTACAACTATAAACCAAGAGACAAATTCATCATCATAGAAAAGTTAGAGCACAAAATGGAGAAGCATAGAAACAAGGATTGAGCTACTTAAAAAAATAAAAAAAGAGCAACAATACTAATCACCTAATAATAACCCAAAATAAAGAAAACATATTACTTAATGTAAAAGAACATCTATATGTATAAAATAAACAAAACATATTACCATATACTTGAAGCATTTTTCCACTTGTCATAAACCTCTGTTCAATTTCACTATCCTTAATTCTTTTTGAATCTTTGCTGATGAGTGGCGAGGTACCCCTACACTCAACCATATGAATATGAGCATTACACACGCGATCCAGTTGAACTCCGCAGACTAAGTGCTTACATGCCTTATGGAACACTTAAGGTTAATCATTCATTGTCATCCCAGACTTACTTGTATTTGTCAAGATTGTATGGTTAAGTAAGTCTGAGGTATATGATTTTTATGTCTTTTCGGTTTTATCTCCTATGCTGACAAGGTGAAGAGTGAAGAGACTAATTAATTAACTTTAACTAACTAAGTCTTACTTAACCTAGCATCAGTATCCGTTCCCACTTACCGTTCACACCCTAAACCAATGCAACCTTGGTTACCAAACGCTAGTCGTTGTTGGGATAACCAAGCGTAATGCACATGCTCGAAGCGGTCGTACTGAATGCACTTAACTAGGAGAGAAGGGTTGAGAGAGATTTAATTACTAATAAAGCATTTAAATGACAAACAATAAATAACAGTAAATAAAGTCCTATTTAGCCTATTCCATGAATTACAAGGTTTATCCAAGAAGTTCATCTTTATTGCCGTACACAAACTTGTGCTTAGGTACAATATTTGCTCGAATAAAGATCCGTTCACTTTGGAGCTCCTACTG
>MNCI01006253.1:23391-34281 GCA_015680685.1 Gnetum montanum
AGAGAGATTTAATTACTAATAAATCATTTAAATTACAAATAATAAATAACAGTAAATAAAGTCCTATTTAGCCTATTCCATGCACTACAAGGTTTATCCAAGAAGTTCATCTTTATTACCGTACACAAACTTGTGTTCAGGTACAATATTTGTCTGAATAAAGATCCGTTCACTTTGGAGCTCCTACTACGGGCACATGGAAATTATTCTATCTCTGGAGAGGTAAAACTGCTAGAGTTTCGCTACGGTCCAGGCCTAGAATGAGAAACAAGGGAGAGCCTCCTCTTATTTATAGATTTGATGGCACACTGCGATATCGCGTACCCGATATCGTAGGGGAAGACGCGATATCGCATCCCATCATTTGCTCTGCTACTTTTTCTCTAGCATTTTTCTCTTATTTTTGCTCACTTTATTTCCATTGNTTGCTCTGCTACTTTTTCTCTAGCATTTTTCTCTTGTTTTTGCTCACTTTATTTCCATTGTGAAAAAAAATATTGCTACTAATTTTTTGTCTGATCATATGTTGCCACACAATTTTCACATCTTTCAAAAGTATAGGTTTTCAAAGATAATGACATGCTCCAAGCATAACTTTTTTGTTGATAGTATCTTTATCTTCAGACATCACTAAGCAACAAAAGAAATATTAAAATATATACATATAACTACATCAAATTGCTTGACTTGCAACATATCAAAGAACTTGCTTATTAAAGGTTTTCTTTTTTTTTTATAACATATTTTGCTATTTTGAATCTATGTTCAAAAACTATGTGCTCATCAATGACAACTAGATTAAACATATTTCCTTCTTTTTTCAATACATCCAAACCATTCATCCACTCAATGCAAATTGTAACTAATAGTTAAACAAAAGCTAATGGTAAACATTTTTTAAAGAAAATTCATACTATAAGCTTCACAAAACAACACAAAAATATACCTTTGTTAATTACAAGATTCAAACATTTCTTTTGATACCAGTAAACATAAAACATCATGATCAATAATAAGAACATGAACTCCATATAAACCATCATTATGTTTTTCTACTAATGTCATGGCATTCTTATATTCATTATATCTGCAATCAAGTGTAACTCTTTTATATACATAATCCAAGCAACAACTTTGAAAGACATAAAATAAAGAAATAACTTCAAATCATAAATGTTTACTGCATTTCATCGACTGCATAGTATGTGTCCCACTAATTCATTATGTTATGTCAATATAGTTGAATTGTTACTTTGTAATTAATACACCCAAATCTGTCACTATCAACATTATTATTCAAATAGTATATTCATATCCCTTGTGCAAGCTAACACGCTCAAAATCTTCAAATTAAATCTTTCATTGATGATTCTAAAACCACCCTTTCATACACTCATTATACCAAAAATATAATGGTTATAGTAGCACACTCAACGAGAAGATCAAATTTGCTAGCTATATGTCACAACTGCTTTGTCATGTTACATCATTGTTAACATTATCGTAACACAAACCTAATAGATACTTTACCAAATAGGTTATAACCTGCCCTAAATAAAAACTTCAACTATAAGATCTTGCTCTTTTTTTCAATTCACAACATAAACATACCATGCATACTGATTGCACACTCTACAATAAAAAGCATAGTTCAAGTAGTATAGATCTAGAAGGCTCTTGCAAAGAAGAACTCAACATAAGACTATAGTAACTTCTAAATTTAGGTTTTACTATAAAAACACTTACAAAAATCTACCTTATGCTTGTTTTGATTTGTTAGTTTTATAGTTATTATTTAAAAACATTATCAAAGTTTAGCATTCTTTAAAGTTTGATATTAATAAAATTTCCATGTCCTAACTTGTATATTTCTGCTTTATGTGGATAGATTGAAAAAATAATAATAATATGAGATCATATCTAATTAGGAAATGTTAGCAAGAGTGATCTTCTCATCTACTAATGAACTGTGACATTGGAGATCTAGATGAAAGCATGCCACCAATTACAATGGAAGCTCATTCTCAACGACATGGAGCTGCTTTCAAAAACTTTGTCTATGAATCCAAGTTGCATCACTAGAATGTAATATATAAGGATGAGCAAATCAATACATCAAGAAATTATTGCCACAAAGTATCTGTTCGAATTTAGAACACAAGTAACGTGACAAATAATTGGTGGTTGTGGCCATTTTACAAATTTGGAAATTCATGTTTTTGTTATGAAACTAAGATTGATCCATTTAATATACCCAATAATGCATGGTTTGAATGGTGGAAATATTTTGGTCATAATCCATATTTGATGATAGAAAATTCTTCCTCTTCTGTTGAAGGTGCAAATCATAGTGATTATTTTTTCGATATGAATCCCAAAGTGAAAAATATATACATAGATAGGTTTGGTTGTACAAGCATGAGTTATGATCTATTTTCCACTATAGAAAGAATGTTTGTCGCTTGTAGTCCATCAGGATTTGCTTTCTATTAAGTAATGTATATAACAAACAAGTGGGATAAAAGTTACTTTTGGCAAAACAATGTGCAGGCTGATAATAGAACTTCACCTTTCATAGATGATTTACGCATCTTGAATATTCAACTTAATGGTGGACTAATGATGAGTGGCAAGGTACCCTTACACTTAACCATACGAATACGAGCATTTTATGCATGATCCAGTCGAACTTTGCAGACGGGCTAGTTGTGGTATCTNACGCATGATCCAGTCGAACTTTGCAGACGGGCTAGTTGTGGTATCTAGACAGTTGCTCGTAGGTCGCAGTTCGCTGTCTTCCCACCTGGACTAGTATTAGCTTTTTCACGTATGGTTTAGTCCAGAGTGAGGTGTATGATGTGTTTCTACACTAGTACTACTCCTAAGTATGATGGAAAGTAATATTACTTAAACTAGGGGAGAGAGAGAGAGAGAGAGAGNCGTCACACTCAAATAAGGATGTCGAACAATTACAATCATCACACTACGGGCATGCACTAGGGGAAAAGGGTTGAGAGGACTAAGTGACTAACTTACATTAACTATTCATTAACTAGGTTCTAATAGTTCCTAACACTAGTATCCGTTACCACTTGCTGCACACATCCTGAACCAGTGTAATGCTGCTGGGATTACCAAACGCTAATCATTGTTGGGTTTAAGTGCTACACACATGCTCGAAGCGGTCGTACTGAGTGTACTTAACTAGGAGAGTCAAGGGTTGAGAGAGGTTAATTAACTAAGAAAGCATTTAAACATTCAACAATAATTAATTACAATTTAGCTTAGTCCATATGCTACAACGTTTATCATAAAGTTCGTCTTTATTGCCGTACACAAATGTGTGCTTAGGTATAATTTGCTCGAATAAAGATCTGTTCACTTTAGGACTCCTACTGTAGGCACATAGGAATTATTCTAACTCTGGAATGGTAAAATTGCAAGAGTTTAGCTAAGGGTCTAAGTCTAAGTACCTAGAATAGGGAAAGCCGCCTCTTATTTATAGACATTACGGTGAGCTGCAATATCGCGGCTCATCAACTAACATTGGAAGACCTGCAACATCCACTTCATCTAGTGTTGTTGGCAAGTCCTTATGCTCTAGATTCTAATTATAATGAAGATGCATAAACTTTAGCATATATTCTGTCTTGTAATGTTAATAAAATGAGTTGCCCTTTCTCTTTATGATTACCTTCTATTTGTAATACTTAACTTGTCTATTACAAGTGCCCATTTGCACTATTCAAGCAATATATGTCATGTTACTGTTGCGAAACAGAATATTAAAACAAGGTAACCTAAAAGCATTATAATCGCATTAATAAAGGTGGTATCACAAGGGCATAACATTTTTGTTAATTACAAACCCTAATCTACTATCAACATGACTAGTGAGCTTGGAAAGAGAGAATAACATGATGTCAGTAGGTAGCTCCTGTGATGCGAGTGTAGTGTGGCCAATAGAAACTCTATCAGACAAAATCTTTACATCACCATTTAAAATTGCTTTCTCAGAGTATCCTTCCCAGTTAGTGGGATTTGTTATAATTTCCACAAATGTGGCTTTTGATTTTTACCCAAGTATTTCTTCGAATCCCCTGCCCACTTGTACCTACATGTACCTAATTGAATCAAAAAACTATCTCTAAGTTCGAAAAATCTACATGCAGTAATTCAAAAATTCGTTCGTGAAACAGATTTTCAAACTAATAAATATACATAGATCTTTACATTAGCAATAATATAATGACACCAACTATTAAGAAAATAGTCACTTTTCCTCATGAATAATTGTTCCCTTTTGGTAATATATTTAAGGTACATTCACAACTACTTATAGTCATTAAGTTACACCAACGCAAGAGCCTAGCTTGCACTTGGTTTAAATAGTTCCAATCTAGTTTCTACTAAAGATGGTGGATGCTTTGGCTAACACATGATCCAGCCACAATTTTCTTTAACCAAAATACTTTCTTTAAATCCAAGTTATTCTCTCTTCATTCTTGGAAAAATTTATTGGATGCATTACTTATCAAATTGACCAAAATTTAGGAGAAAAAACAAAAATATATGCAATTTGTCGATACTTTTTCCATACCAAAAGCTTACTGATTAACTTTCTTGGCCAAGTCTCTGCAAAAAGAATATTACGATCTTGACTACTAATAAAACCAACATTCATCGCATAATCTAAAAATGTCAACAGAAAGTCATAATATCCTTCAACATTTAACAATCCAACTTGAAAATAAAGAAGAAAAATTCTTAACCGCTTTTTAACATTAATCATAATAAATTATGCCTAATGTTATAGCATCATCAAACATATTAGCTTGTTATGAATTCCAAGTTGTCTCCAACTAATAACCTCCTTAACTTCTTCCATGGTCCCAAAACCACCTAGTAATAAGAAAATAAAATTATTTCCACTACAACGGAATACATTAAATATTACAAAATGAAATACAAATATAGTAACTACCTGGTAAACCAATAAAGGCATCTGAATACTCTATCATCATTGCTTTCCTCTCATGCAAGTGTTAATGATATGAACATTGTCAATTGTTTTACCAATGATCTATGTGTAGTAAAAATCACAAGAAAATACTTAAACTATCAATATGATATGTACAAGTACGCTACACTAACAAAAGATCACTGTTACTGGAATAGTACTTGCTTAGATGTAAGAAATTTTGGTACCACTGTTATTCAAGATACAAACAATAATCAATTAATAATTTACAAGCAAAATACCTTAATAAAAATCCAAAGTCATAATCTTACCCAAGAACATTTCCTTCCCTACTAAAAATAGTTAGCTACAACACCCATTAGCCTAATGCTTCCTTTGCCATATATTAATTCAATATTTCTTCCAACCTTTGTACCAAAACAACTAAGTTAAATAAACAAAAACATATAAATTTGTTATACATACCTTGAAAACTAGTAACAACTAACATTACCATTTCTAATCCACGTTGTTTTGCAGTGTTGTCAACACATGTCAACACATGTCATTCACTTGACCAAAATGCATCTTTCCATTTATAATCTATTAAGAGGACTAGTTACTAGAACATGTTCTTCCCAATGCAACAAAAATATAAAATAATGTATAGCATTCTATCATATAATCACCTTTTTATCAACCATGACTGTATCTGATAACAAAAGATTCAATCTACTTTTCAAGCACAACAATAACATTGTATCAATACATTCCAAACTTCAATAATGTAACCACTTACTAGTCATGACAACATGACCACATCAACGACAACAATGACACTGTAGCCATGCATGCCAAAGAAAAAACCCTCTAATAATGTTACCAATTGTCAACCATATCACCAATTGCAATCCAAGCATTATTGCACAACATATTTGTCTATCTCTTTCATACTTTACATGACAACTTTCTTTTCCAATATATCATAAATAAAAAAACATTTTCTATAAATGAGCCTCTTTACTTTGTCTCCATGATGTAGACCTTTATGTAACAATCTATGTGCAAACATTTCTCTCTCTTCCATGCTAGTGTATTTTCCAAGTGTTTTTACAATAATTTTAGCAATTGGACAAGCCTACAAGGCACTTTTGCCAAGGTTAAGTAGGTGTCAAATCAGTGACTCTTCGAGCGGCCACGTCACACAAAAAGGTGTGAATGAAAATAAGTTTTATGTTTTCCAAATCAATATTCGTGTTATACTTAGATAAGGAGTATACACCACATACCCTTCCTTTAATTGCTGACAATGGGAATTTCTAAATCTTTTTCAGTTAGACAAAAGATTTACGATTACCTCACCAATGGGTTTTGAAGATTCTAACTGGATTTTAAAAAGTTGTTAAATGTGTTAGGCAAAAGGACTAGAGATAAAAAAAAATGATTAGTAGTTTCAGCACCTTGTTAAAAGAAAGTATATGAATTGTTTTGAACAATGCCTCCAAGGTAGGGTAAGGGCTCTTTTAGAATCTCATCGAAAAATAGTTTAAAATGTAGAATAAGAACAAAATCTTGTAGTTTAAATAGAAGAAATGTTTGGTCTATGACGAATCATGAACCTTTCCTGTAAAACACTTTGTATACCTCTTTTAGAATAGAAAGATATCGAATCAGTTGATCCTTGGAATTGAACTTACGGTATTTGTTGTACACGGTACTTTTGCAGAACACATGTAATTCAAGTTGAACCTATGACCGGCGAAACATTCANGTAAAGGAAAACATCTTGAAACATAATCTCTCTCAGGGTGTGGGAGTACATGCCCGAGAAGGGAGTACATGCCAAAGAGCTACCAAATGCTGGGAANTTAAAACTAACAAATTTACATGTGAACGTATTTACTCTTTAAAAAAACATATTTACATTTCCGTAAATAGTTGAATGATTTAGATAAGAATACTTTTTAAAACTGAAATTTTTTATTAAGGCTATGCTATACATATTTTAGATTTATTGGATAGTAGAAATGCAAGGCACATGACTTTGAAAAACCTAGTTTGTTTATGAAACCTATTTTGTAACCCTTTTTATACATTAGAGTAAGCAGAATTGTCGTTCAAAGTGAATCCAATAAGAATAACATGAGAAACCTTTCCTACATGTTTTGAAACTCTCTTCTATCACTATTATTTGATAATAGTATGGGGTAGTTGTATTGATTTTTTAATCCTTAATGACATCATTAAATTTCCTTTCTTGTCTTATTTCATCTCTACTAGGCATCAAGGTAACTCTTGCATTGATCTTCTTTTATCTACTCATGATAATATATAGACACAATGAAAAACATTCTAAGTGGAAGAAAAATTCCTATAATCTCCTCATCATTATCTAAAATTCATTATTGTTGCTTCAATTTGTCATATCTACTCTAAGTAACGTAAAACTCATCATCTCATAGAAGACCTTCATTAGAATCTTCAAATAAGAGTGGCTAATATGTTGGTCAACAATGATAATGAGCTAGATTTGACTAATATTCTTTTGTCTACTCAGGTGCAAATTAAGAAGATGCTTGCTTGTAGAAAACCTTGGTTTGATAGGGATTGTTTGATAGCTTGTAAAATTTTTTTAGCTTCAATAGGAAAGAATTACAAGAAGCTTATTCAATTTTTAAAAAGGAAGTTCATTAAAGAAGATTAGGAAAGAATGCTCAATGAGCTCAAATCTAATCCAAAAAGTTTTAAAATTTCTTCTGAGATACATAGCAAAATGGTTGGGATTTTTTCTTATCTACTATTTAGACTTTCTTTAATACCTTTTTTAATCAAGAGCCTCCCCTACTATGCAAGATAACTTTAGTATTCTTGAGTTATTCCTTGATAACGTTTCAATAGGATTTCAAAGGTTATCCTTTGGGAAAGGTGCTGATGTTAATGGATTATATGTAGAGCTTCTTAAATGGAGTGGTCTATTGGTGTGGAAAGTAGTTGGCAACCTTCTTAATAAAAGGGCTTCAACATGGTTTGGATCGCTCTTGGTATTCTAGTATAGCAATCTTGCTTTTCAAAAAGGGAGATAAGACATATCTTAATAATAATTGATTGGTTGCAATCAACTTAGCTTTGATTAAGCTATTTGGTACTATTTGGTAATACTAATTGAAAATAAATAGATGTCGATAGTATTGGTGGTAAGAAGAATGTAAGAATAAGAGAGGTAAGAGACATGAATATGAATAGTTATAAAATGACTAGAAAATTCATGCATCCATTTTATTGAAAGATTTCAAGTACATTATGTCAATGTATGACCTTTGTTTATATTGAATTTTAATGAGATTGTACTAGGGGTTAATGAAAAGTCATCTCCCACTAATAACAATAAAAAAGTGAAAAAAAATGGTGAATTGGGGCCAAATACATGTACATCCACTTATTAATTCATAAATTCCCAAATAAAATGGTTTATCTTCTTTCTTCAATAAATAAAAAAAGGATATATAGCTTTGATCCCTAAGTTACAAAAAAAACCAACATTTCTTGCATTGCACACTAATTATTAATAACTCATTGTCTTGTTAGGCAAGAGGTTGCCAATTTGAGTCATACTTGAGATATTATTACATTCCTTCATGATTATTATAATGTGTTGTGTTTGTTATATATTTTGGAACATACTTATAATCAAACTGTTTTGGATTTTAACATCCCCTTGCAACATATCACACACATTTTTGAACAAGGCTCAATATTGATCCTTTTCCTACACCTAAAGATACTTTACACCCAATAAATCTGAATAACACTTGCCTCCTCAGTAGTGTCATAAGAGAAATTTTTTGAGGATTAGTTGTAAGAATGAAAACCTAAAAATACATCCTAAAACTATTACCTATTGTTGCTTGCTTGTTGCAACCTATTGATATGTGCTTGCTACTAGTTATTATCATTAAAACCACTGTTACTACCATTGTTGTTGATGGGACGCGATATTGCATGGGCCGTGATATCTCATCCCCTGCGATATCGCAGTGCACTGCCAAATCTATAAATAAGAGGCAGCTCTCCATTGTTTCTAAGTTTAGGCCTAAACTGTAGCGAAACTCTGGCAGTTTTACCTCTCCAGAGATAAAATAATTTCCATGTGCCCGCAGTAGGAGCTCCAAAGTGAACGGATCTTTATTCGAGCAAATATTGTACCTGAACACAAGTTTGTGTATGGAAATAAAGACGAACTTTTGGATAAACCTTGCAATGCATGGACTAGGCTAAATAGGACTTTATTTATTGTTATTTATTGTTCATTGTTTAAATGCTTTATTAGTTAATTAAATATCTCTCAACCCTTCTCTCCTAGTTAAGTGCATTCGGTATGACTGCTTCGAGCACATGCGTTACGCTTGGTAATCCCAGCAACGAATAGCGTTTGGTAATCCCAGAAGGTTGCACTGGTTTAGGGTGTGAACGGTAAGTGGGAANTTAACCTTAAGTGTTCCATGAGGCGTGTAGGCACTTAGTCTGCGAAGTTTGACCAAATCGTGCGTGTAACGCTCGTATTCGTATGGTTGAGTGTAGGGGTACCTCGTCACTCATCATTAGTGCCATTGCCAGGGACTAAGTTGTTTGTGCGCTAAGTAGAACATAGGAAATTATCCACATCATTGGGAGCTTAAATGAATCCTTAGGGTTAATTAGAAGAAAATTTGAATAACGGTTAATCAACACACCGAATAAGAAATAATGTCTTCTTCTTCGAACAAGAGCACTTCACCGCCTAGGGATCACACTAGAGATAGTCAACGGCACCAAACACATAACCAAAAATTGCCAGTTCCTCAATAGTATCGGGTGGTATATACTCATCACAATGAGTATATACCCAATTTTACCTTTATCCTCCATCAGGATGAACAATTGCGTTGGAGACACCTAAAGGTAACATAGTATTACTTCCAGATCGAGCAGTCCCTAACATGCTTCTTCGTGCTCTTGCATAGATAGGCATGACAAAATTATTCGCTGAATACGTTGTAGAAGATTATGACGTAAGGGATTACCATCCCACAGCAACGCAACGTTTAAGGGACTTGCGGCAGGAGAGCCACCATACATTGTTGAAGGGCAAAGGGGTCCTGCACATCCTAAGCGAAATTGGAGATGGTGAACCAATTATAATAGGTTCTCCATCAAATGATGTTCCCCCTCCTAACAATAGTGAGGAGGTGGGGTATTAGAACCTACACTCCACGATACAAAATCCTAGTTTTGATCCCCATGAACACCAAGTGTTCACTGAGGGAACAAAAACACGACAAGGATGGGCATTTGGATCATCATCACGATCGGGGCTAAAGCCATCGAAGAGAAGGTAAGAAACATCGTCATGGCAATGGTTCTCCTTCTTCTTCCCCTTCATCACACCATTCACCCTCTTCTTCCACATTAGGATGCAATCACCAAGAGCACAACGGTGAGGATAAGGACAAGCGAAATGAGAGACCTCGACGAGAGAATCAAGAGCGAGGATGATGGCACTCTAGGGAATCAAGGCATGAAAGAAGGGAAAGTAGGGAACCACGTAGGCATCATAGATGTCATGAGAGAGATGATCATGATGAACCCCTACTTGCCACCCGAAGTATGTTAGATATTATAGAGGTAGTGAGAATACCTACAAGGCACCAAAAAGATAGCCAGATCAAGAGATTAGATATGAATAATATTCCACGCTTCTAAGGGGGATACAATGTTGATCCGTAGAACCACTTACAGGCATTTCATGATGCCTGCGCCTTGCAGAACATTGAAAACGAGTGGTAGAAGCTAAAGTTGTTCGCTAGGACACTCATAAAAGAAGCATAGAGTTAGTATCGGTCCTTAGAACCGGAAACCATTAGGAGGTGAAGTACAATGCTAGAATTGTTTAA